>LN902545.1:0-13068 GCA_000469725.3 Echinococcus multilocularis | reverse complement strand
AGTGTTGTAGGTTGGAGGCCGGAAGCGCCATGCCAAAGCGGCAGCAAGGTCAATGCAAACGTGTATGTTGGTGCTGATGCGACTTGCCGAGGTAGATGCTGTGGTGTGGTCCGCGGCGAATGCGTCACGGTGAGCAGGTTAGATGTTCGCGCCCGCCAGTGGGTGAGGCTGCCTCTTTCCTTTCCACCTTCAGGTTGGTAGTGCGTGTGTGTGTTTGTTTTCTTGTGAATTGGTAGTAGTTGGAGCAGGAGGAGGAGGAGTGTGTGTGGGACATGTCGCGGCGGTGGTAATAGCATTGCTGAATCGATGTTTGAGGTGGATGTCGGCGCCTGGGAGAGGCGAGTTGTTGTGTGGAAGTGTTGTAGGTTGGAGGCCGGAAGCGCCATGCCAAAGCGGCAGCAAGGTCAATGCAAACGTGTATGTTGGTGCTGATGCGACTTGCCGAGGTAGATGCTGTGGTGTGGTCCGCGGCGAATGCGTCACGGTGAGCAGGTTAGATGTTCGCGCCCGCCAGTGGTTGAGGCTGCCTCTTTCCTTTCCACCTTCAGGTTGGTAGTGCGTGTGTGTGTGTTTGTTTTCTTGTGAATTGGTAGTAGTTGGAGCAGGAGGAGGAGGAGTGTGTGTGGGACATGTCGCGGCGGTGGTAATAGCATTGCTGAATCGATGTTTGAGGTGGATGTCGGCGCCTGGGAGAGGCGAGTTGTTGTGTGGAAGTGTTGTAGGTTGGAGGCCGGAAGCGCCATGCCAAAGCGGCAGCAAGGTCAATGCAAACGTGTATGTTGGTGCTGATGCGACTTGCCGAGGTAGATGCTGTGGTGTGGTCCGCGGCGAATGCGTCACGGTGAGCAGGTTAGATGTTCGCGCCCGCCAGTGGTTGAGGCTGCCTCTTTCCTTTCACCTTCAGGTTGGTAGTGCGTGTGTGTGTGTTTGTTTTCTTGTGAATTGGTAGTAGTTGGAGCAGGAGGAGGAGGAGTGTGTGTGGGACATGTCGCGGCGGTGGTAATAGCATTGCTGAATCGATGTTTGAGGTGGATGTCGGCGCCTGGGAGAGGCGAGTTGTTGTGTGGAAGTGTTGTAGGTTGGAGGCCGGAAGCGCCATGCCAAAGCGGCAGCAAGGTCAATGCAAACGTGTATGTTGGTGCTGATGCGACTTGCCGAGGTAGATGCTGTGGTGTGGTCCGCGGCGAATGCGTCACGGTGAGCAGGTTAGATGTTCGCGCCCGCCAGTGGTTGAGGCTGCCTCTTTCCTTTCCACCTTCAGGTTGGTAGTGCGTGTGTGTGTGTTTGTTTTCTTGTGAATTGGTAGTAGTTGGAGCAGGAGGAGGAGGAGTGTGTGTGGGACATGTCGCGGCGGTGGTAATAGCATTGCTGAATCGATGTTTGAGGTGGATGTCGGCGCCTGGGAGAGGCGAGTTGTTGTGTGGAAGTGTTGTAGGTTGGAGGCCGGAAGCGCCATGCCAAAGCGGCAGCAAGGTCAATGCAAACGTGTATGTTGGTGCTGATGCGACTTGCCGAGGTAGATGCTGTGGTGTGGTCCGCGGCGAATGCGTCACGGTGAGCAGGTTAGATGTTCGCGCCCGCCAGTGGGTGAGGCTGCCTCTTTCCTTTCCACCTTCAGGTTGGTAGTGCGTGTGTGTGTGTTTGTTTTCTTGTGAATTGGTAGTAGTTGGAGCAGGAGGAGGAGGAGTGTGTGTGGGACATGTCGCGGCGGTGGTAATAGCATTGCTGAATCGATGTTTGAGGTGGATGTCGGCGCCTGGGAGAGGCGAGTTGTTGTGTGGAAGTGTTGTAGGTTGGAGGCCGGAAGCGCCATGCCAAAGCGGCAGCAAGGTCAATGCAAACGTGTATGTTGGTGCTGATGCGACTTGCCGAGGTAGATGCTGTGGTGTGGTCCGCGGCGAATGCGTCACGGTGAGCAGGTTAGATGTTCGCGCCCGCCAGTGGTTGAGGCTGCCTCTTTCCTTTCCACCTTCAGGTTGGTAGTGCGTGTGTGTGTGTTTGTTTTCTTGTGAATTGGTAGTAGTTGGAGCAGGAGGAGGAGGAGTGTGTGTGGGACATGTCGCGGCGGTGGTAATAGCATTGCTGAATCGATGTTTGAGGTGGATGTCGGCGCCTGGGAGAGGCGAGTTGTTGTGTGGAAGTGTTGTAGGTTGGAGGCCGGAAGCGCCATGCCAAAGCGGCAGCAAGGTCAATGCAAACGTGTATGTTGGTGCTGATGCGACTTGCCGAGGTAGATGCTGTGGTGTGGTCCGCGGCGAATGCGTCACGGTGAGCAGGTTAGATGTTCGCGCCCGCCAGTGGGTGAGGCTGCCTCTTTCCTTTCCACCTTCAGGTTGGTAGTGCGTGTGTGTGTGTTTGTTTTCTTGTGAATTGGTAGTAGTTGGAGCAGGAGGAGGAGGAGTGTGTGTGGGACATGTCGCGGCGGTGGTAATAGCATTGCTGAATCGATGTTTGAGGTGGATGTCGGCGCCTGGGAGAGGCGAGTTGTTGTGTGGAAGTGTTGTAGGTTGGAGGCCGGAAGCGCCATGCCAAAGCGGCAGCAAGGTCAATGCAAACGTGTATGTTGGTGCTGATGCGACTTGCCGAGGTAGATGCTGTGGTGTGGTCCGCGGCGAATGCGTCACGGTGAGCAGGTTAGATGTTCGCGCCCGCCAGTGGGTGAGGCTGCCTCTTTCCTTTCCACCTTCAGGTTGGTAGTGCGTGTGTGTGTGTTTGTTTTCTTGTGAATTAGTAGTAGTTGGAGCAGGAGGAGGAGGAGTGTGTGTGGGACATGTCGCGGCGGTGGTAATAGCATTGCTGAATCGTTGTTTGAGGTGGATGTCGGCGCCTGGGAGAGGCGAGTTGTTGTGTGGAAGTGTTGTAGGTTGGAGGCCGGAAGCGCCATGCCAAAGCGGCAGCAAGGTCAATGCAAACGTGTATGTTGGTGCTGATGCGACTTGCCGAGGTAGATGCTGTGGTGTGGTCCGCGGCGAATGCGTCACGGTGAGCAGGTTAGATGTTCGCGCCCGCCAGTGGTTGAGGCTGCCTCTTTCCTTTCCACCTTCAGGTTGGTAGTGCGTGTGTGTGTGTTTGTTTTCTTGTGAATTAGTAGTAGTTGGAGCAGGAGGAGGAGGAGTGTGTGTGGGACATGTCGCGGCGGTGGTAATAGCATTGCTGAATCGTTGTTTGAGGTGGATGTCGGCGCCTGGGAGAGGCGAGTTGTTGTGTGGAAGTGTTGTAGGTTGGAGGCCGGAAGCGCCATGCCAAAGCGGCAGCAAGGTCAATGCAAACGTGTATGTTGGTGCTGATGCGACTTGCCGAGGTAGATGCTGTGGTGTGGTCCGCGGCGAATGCGTCACGGTGAGCAGGTTAGATGTTCGCGCCCGCCAGTGGTTGAGGCTGCCTCTTTCCTTTCCACCTTCAGGTTGGTAGTGCGTGTGTGTGTGTTTGTTTTCTTGTGAATTAGTAGTAGTTGGAGCAGGAGGAGGAGGAGTGTGTGTGGGACATGTCGCGGCGGTGGTAATAGCATTGCTGAATCGATGTTTGAGGTGGATGTCGGCGCCTGGGAGAGGCGAGTTGTTGTGTGGAAGTGTTGTAGGTTGGAGGCCGGAAGCGCCATGCCAAAGCGGCAGCAAGGTCAATGCAAACGTGTATGTTGGTGCTGATGCGACTTGCCGAGGTAGATGCTGTGGTGTGGTCCGCGGCGAATGCGTCACGGTGAGCAGGTTAGATGTTCGCGCCCGCCAGTGGGTGAGGCTGCCTCTTTCCTTTCCACCTTCAGGTTGGTAGTGCGTGTGTGTGTGTTTGTTTTCTTGTGAATTGGTAGTAGTTGGAGCAGGAGGAGGAGGAGTGTGTGTGGGACATGTCGCGGCGGTGGTAATAGCATTGCTGAATCGATGTTTGAGGTGGATGTCGGCGCCTGGGAGAGGCGAGTTGTTGTGTGGAAGTGTTGTAGGTTGGAGGCCGGAAGCGCCATGCCAAAGCGGCAGCAAGGTCAATGCAAACGTGTATGTTGGTGCTGATGCGACTTGCCGAGGTAGATGCTGTGGTGTGGTCCGCGGCGAATGCGTCACGGTGAGCAGGTTAGATGTTCGCGCCCGCCAGTGGGTGAGGCTGCCTCTTTCCTTTCCACCTTCAGGTTGGTAGTGCGTGTGTGTGTGTTTGTTTTCTTGTGAATTGGTAGTAGTTGGAGCAGGAGGAGGAGGAGTGTGTGTGGGACATGTCGCGGCGGTGGTAATAGCATTGCTGAATCGATGTTTGAGGTGGATGTCGGCGCCTGGGAGAGGCGAGTTGTTGTGTGGAAGTGTTGTAGGTTGGAGGCCGGAAGCGCCATGCCAAAGCGGCAGCAAGGTCAATGCAAACGTGTATGTTGGTGCTGATGCGACTTGCCGAGGTAGATGCTGTGGTGTGGTCCGCGGCGAATGCGTCACGGTGAGCAGGTTAGATGTTCGCGCCCGCCAGTGGGTGAGGCTGCCTCTTTCCTTTCCACCTTCAGGTTGGTAGTGCGTGTGTGTGTGTTTGTTTTCTTGTGAATTGGTAGTAGTTGGAGCAGGAGGAGGAGGAGTGTGTGTGGGACATGTCGCGGCGGTGGTAATAGCATTGCTGAATCGATGTTTGAGGTGGATGTCGGCGCCTGGGAGAGGCGAGTTGTTGTGTGGAAGTGTTGTAGGTTGGAGGCCGGAAGCGCCATGCCAAAGCGGCAGCAAGGTCAATGCAAACGTGTATGTTGGTGCTGATGCGACTTGCCGAGGTAGATGCTGTGGTGTGGTCCGCGGCGAATGCGTCACGGTGAGCAGGTTAGATGTTCGCGCCCGCCAGTGGGTGAGGCTGCCTCTTTCCTTTCCACCTTCAGGTTGGTAGTGCGTGTGTGTGTGTTTGTTTTCTTGTGAATTGGTAGTAGTTGGAGCAGGAGGAGGAGGAGTGTGTGTGGGACATGTCGCGGCGGTGGTAATAGCATTGCTGAATCGATGTTTGAGGTGGATGTCGGCGCCTGGGAGAGGCGAGTTGTTGTGTGGAAGTGTTGTAGGTTGGAGGCCGGAAGCGCCATGCCAAAGCGGCAGCAAGGTCAATGCAAACGTGTATGTTGGTGCTGATGCGACTTGCCGAGGTAGATGCTGTGGTGTGGTCGGCGGCGAATGCGTCACGGTGAGCAGGTTAGATGTTCGCGCCCGCCAGTGGGTGAGGCTGCCTCTTTCCTTTCCACCTTCAGGTTGGTAGTGCGTGTGTGTGTGTTTGTTTTCTTGTGAATTGGTAGTAGTTGGAGCAGGAGGAGGAGGAGTGTGTGTGGGACATGTCGCGGCGGTGGTAATAGCATTGCTGAATCGATGTTTGAGGTGGATGTCGGCGCCTGGGAGAGGCGAGTTGTTGTGTGGAAGTGTTGTAGGTTGGAGGCCGGAAGCGCCATGCCAAAGCGGCAGCAAGGTCAATGCAAACGTGTATGTTGGTGCTGATGCGACTTGCCGAGGTAGATGCTGTGGTGTGGTCCGCGGCGAATGCGTCACGGTGAGCAGGTTAGATGTTCGCGCCCGCCAGTGGGTGAGGCTGCCTCTTTCCTTTCCACCTTCAGGTTGGTAGTGCGTGTGTGTGTGTTTGTTTTCTTGTGAATTGGTAGTAGTTGGAGCAGGAGGAGGAGGAGTGTGTGTGGGACATGTCGCGGCGGTGGTAATAGCATTGCTGAATCGATGTTTGAGGTGGATGTCGGCGCCTGGGAGAGGCGAGTTGTTGTGTGGAAGTGTTGTAGGTTGGAGGCCGGAAGCGCCATGCCAAAGCGGCAGCAAGGTCAATGCAAACGTGTATGTTGGTGCTGATGCGACTTGCCGAGGTAGATGCTGTGGTGTGGTCCGCGGCGAATGCGTCACGGTGAGCAGGTTAGATGTTCGCGCCCGCCAGTGGGTGAGGCTGCCTCTTTCCTTTCCACCTTCAGGTTGGTAGTGCGTGTGTGTGTGTTTGTTTTCTTGTGAATTGGTAGTAGTTGGAGCAGGAGGAGGAGGAGTGTGTGTGGGACATGTCGCGGCGGTGGTAATAGCATTGCTGAATCGATGTTTGAGGTGGATGTCGGCGCCTGGGAGAGGCGAGTTGTTGTGTGGAAGTGTTGTAGGTTGGAGGCCGGAAGCGCCATGCCAAAGCGGCAGCAAGGTCAATGCAAACGTGTATGTTGGTGCTGATGCGACTTGCCGAGGTAGATGCTGTGGTGTGGTCCGCGGCGAATGCGTCACGGTGAGCAGGTTAGATGTTCGCGCCCGCCAGTGGGTGAGGCTGCCTCTTTCCTTTCCACCTTCAGGTTGGTAGTGCGTGTGTGTGTGTTTGTTTTCTTGTGAATTGGTAGTAGTTGGAGCAGGAGGAGGAGGAGTGTGTGTGGGACATGTCGCGGCGGTGGTAATAGCATTGCTGAATCGATGTTTGAGGTGGATGTCGGCGCCTGGGAGAGGCGAGTTGTTGTGTGGAAGTGTTGTAGGTTGGAGGCCGGAAGCGCCATGCCAAAGCGGCAGCAAGGTCAATGCAAACGTGTATGTTGGTGCTGATGCGACTTGCCGAGGTAGATGCTGTGGTGTGGTCCGCGGCGAATGCGTCACGGTGAGCAGGTTAGATGTTCGCGCCCGCCAGTGGGTGAGGCTGCCTCTTTCCTTTCCACCTTCAGGTTGGTAGTGCGTGTGTGTGTGTTTGTTTTCTTGTGAATTGGTAGTAGTTGGAGCAGGAGGAGGAGGAGTGTGTGTGGGACATGTCGCGGCGGTGGTAATAGCATTGCTGAATCGATGTTTGAGGTGGATGTCGGCGCCTGGGAGAGGCGAGTTGTTGTGTGGAAGTGTTGTAGGTTGGAGGCCGGAAGCGCCATGCCAAAGCGGCAGCAAGGTCAATGCAAACGTGTATGTTGGTGCTGATGCGACTTGCCGAGGTAGATGCTGTGGTGTGGTCCGCGGCGAATGCGTCACGGTGAGCAGGTTAGATGTTCGCGCCCGCCAGTGGGTGAGGCTGCCTCTTTCCTTTCCACCTTCAGGTTGGTAGTGCGTGTGTGTGTGTTTGTTTTCTTGTGAATTGGTAGTAGTTGGAGCAGGAGGAGGAGGAGTGTGTGTGGGACATGTCGCGGCGGTGGTAATAGCATTGCTGAATCGTTGTTTGAGGTGGATGTCGGCGCCTGGGAGAGGCGAGTTGTTGTGTGGAAGTGTTGTAGGTTGGAGGCCGGAAGCGCCATGCCAAAGCGGCAGCAAGGTCAATGCAAACGTGTATGTTGGTGCTGATGCGACTTGCCGAGGTAGATGCTGTGGTGTGGTCCGCGGCGAATGCGTCACGGTGAGCAGGTTAGATGTTCGCGCCCGCCAGTGGGTGAGGCTGCCTCTTTCCTTTCCACCTTCAGGTTGGTAGTGCGTGTGTGTGTGTTTGTTTTCTTGTGAATTGGTAGTAGTTGGAGCAGGAGGAGGAGGAGTGTGTGTGGGACATGTCGCGGCGGTGGTAATAGCATTGCTGAATCGATGTTTGAGGTGGATGTCGGCGCCTGGGAGAGGCGAGTTGTTGTGTGGAAGTGTTGTAGGTTGGAGGCCGGAAGCGCCATGCCAAAGCGGCAGCAAGGTCAATGCAAACGTGTATGTTGGTGCTGATGCGACTTGCCGAGGTAGATGCTGTGGTGTGGTCCGCGGCGAATGCGTCACGGTGAGCAGGTTAGATGTTCGCGCCCGCCAGTGGGTGAGGCTGCCTCTTTCCTTTCCACCTTCAGGTTGGTAGTGCGTGTGTGTGTGTTTGTTTTCTTGTGAATTGGTAGTAGTTGGAGCAGGAGGAGGAGGAGTGTGTGTGGGACATGTCGCGGCGGTGGTAATAGCATTGCTGAATCGATGTTTGAGGTGGATGTCGGCGCCTGGGAGAGGCGAGTTGTTGTGTGGAAGTGTTGTAGGTTGGAGGCCGGAAGCGCCATGCCAAAGCGGCAGCAAGGTCAATGCAAACGTGTATGTTGGTGCTGATGCGACTTGCCGAGGTAGATGCTGTGGTGTGGTCCGCGGCGAATGCGTCACGGTGAGCAGGTTAGATGTTCGCGCCCGCCAGTGGGTGAGGCTGCCTCTTTCCTTTCCACCTTCAGGTTGGTAGTGCGTGTGTGTGTGTTTGTTTTCTTGTGAATTGGTAGTAGTTGGAGCAGGAGGAGGAGGAGTGTGTGTGGGACATGTCGCGGCGGTGGTAATAGCATTGCTGAATCGATGTTTGAGGTGGATGTCGGCGCCTGGGAGAGGCGAGTTGTTGTGTGGAAGTGTTGTAGGTTGGAGGCCGGAAGCGCCATGCCAAAGCGGCAGCAAGGTCAATGCAAACGTGTATGTTGGTGCTGATGCGACTTGCCGAGGTAGATGCTGTGGTGTGGTCCGCGGCGAATGCGTCACGGTGAGCAGGTTAGATGTTCGCGCCCGCCAGTGGTTGAGGCTGCCTCTTTCCTTTCCACCTTCAGGTTGGTAGTGCGTGTGTGTGTGTTTGTTTTCTTGTGAATTGGTAGTAGTTGGAGCAGGAGGAGGAGGAGTGTGTGTGGGAAATGTCGCGGCGGTGGTAATAGCATTGCTGAATCGTTGTTTGAGGTGGATGTCGGCGCCTGGGAGAGGCGAGTTGTTGTGTGGAAGTGTTGTAGGTTGGAGGCCGGAAGCGCCATGCCAAAGCGGCAGCAAGGTCAATGCAAACGTGTATGTTGGTGCTGATGCGACTTGCCGAGGTAGATGCTGTGGTGTGGTCCGCGGCGAATGCGTCACGGTGAGCAGGTTAGATGTTCGCGCCCGCCAGTGGGTGAGGCTGCCTCTTTCCTTTCCCCCTTCACGTTGGTAGTGCGTGTGTGTGTGTTTGTTTTCTTGTGAATTGGTAGTAGTTGGAGCAGGAGGAGGAGGAGTTTGTGTGGGAAATGTCGCGGCGGTGGTAATAGCATTGCTGAATCGTTGTTTGAGGTGGATGTCGGCGCCTGGGAGAGGCGAGTTGTTGTGTGGAAGTGTTGTAGGTTGGAGGCCGGAAGCGCCATGCCAAAGCGGCAGCAAGGTCAATGCAAACGTGTATGTTGGTGCTGATGCGACTTGCCGAGGTAGATGCTGTGGTGTGGTCCGCGGCGAATGCGTCACGGTGAGCAGGTTAGATGTTCGCGCCCGCCAGTGGTTGAGGCTGCCTCTTTCCTTTCCCCCTTCACGTTGGTAGTGCGTGTGTGTGTGTTTGTTTTCTTGTGAATTGGTAGTAGTTGGAGCAGGAGGAGGAGGAGTGTGTGTGGGACATGTCGCGGCGGTGGTAATAGCATTGCTGAATCGATGTTTGAGGTGGATGTCGGCGCCTGGGAGAGGCGAGTTGTTGTGTGGAAGTGTTGTAGGTTGGAGGCCGGAAGCGCCATGCCAAAGCGGCAGCAAGGTCAATGCAAACGTGTATGTTGGTGCTGATGCGACTTGCCGAGGTAGATGCTGTGGTGTGGTCCGCGGCGAATGCGTCACGGTGAGCAGGTTAGATGTTCGCGCCCGCCAGTGGGTGAGGCTGCCTCTTTCCTTTCCACCTTCAGGTTGGTAGTGCGTGTGTGTGTGTTTGTTTTCTTGTGAATTGGTAGTAGTTGGAGCAGGAGGAGGAGGAGTGTGTGTGGGACATGTCGCGGCGGTGGTAATAGCATTGCTGAATCGATGTCTGAGGTGGATGTCGGCGCCTGGGAGAGGCGAGTTGTTGTGTGGAAGTGTTGTAGGTTGGAGGCCGGAAGCGCCATGCCAAAGCGGCAGCAAGGTCAATGCAAACGTGTATGTTGGTGCTGATGCGACTTGCCGAGGTAGATGCTGTGGTGTGGTCCGCGGCGAATGCGTCACGGTGAGCAGGTTAGATGTTCGCGCCCGCCAGTGGGTGAGGCTGCCTCTTTCCTTTCCACCTTCAGGTTGGTAGTGCGTGTGTGTGTGTTTGTTTTCTTGTGAATTGGTAGTAGTTGGAGCAGGAGGAGGAGGAGTGTGTGTGGGAAATGTCGCGGCGGTGGTAATAGCATTGCTGAATCGATGTTTGAGGTGGATGTCGGCGCCTGGGAGAGGCGAGTTGTTGTGTGGAAGTGTTGTAGGTTGGAGGCCGGAAGCGCCATGCCAAAGCGGCAGCAAGGTCAATGCAAACGTGTATGTTGGTGCTGATGCGACTTGCCGAGGTAGATGCTGTGGTGTGGTCCGCGGCGAATGCGTCACGGTGAGCAGGTTAGATGTTCGCGCCCGCCAGTGGGTGAGGCTGCCTCTTTCCTTTCCACCTTCACGTTGGTAGTGCGTGTGTGTGTGTTTGTTTTCTTGTGAATTGGTAGTAGTTGGAGCAGGAGGAGGAGGAGTGTGTGTGGGACATGTCGCGGCGGTGGTAATAGCATTGCTGAATCGATGTTTAGGTGGATGTCGGCGCCTGGGAGAGGGAGTTGTTGTGTGGAAGTGTTGTAGGTTGGAGGCCGGAAGCGCCATGCCAAAGCGGCAGCAAGGTCAATGCAAACGTGTATGTTGGTGCTGATGCGACTTGCCGAGGTAGATGCTGTGGTGTGGTCCGCGGCGAATGCGTCACGGTGAGCAGGTTAGATGTTCGCGCCCGCCAGTGGTTGAGGCTGCCTCTTTCCTTCCCCCCTTCAGGTTGGTAGTGCGTGTGTGTGTGTTTGTTTTCTTGTGAATTGGTAGTAGTTGGAGCAGGAGGAGGAGGAGTGTGTGTGGGACATGTCGCGGCGGTGGTAATAGCATTGCTGAATCGATGTTTGAGGTGGATGTCGGCGCCTGGGAGAGGCGAGTTGTTGTGTGGAAGTGTTGTAGGTTGGAGGCCGGAAGCGCCGTGCCGAAGCGGCAGCTAGGTCAATGCTAACGTGTATGTTGGTGCTGATGCGACTTGCCGAGGTAGATGCTGTGGTGTGGTCCGCGGAGAATGCTTCACGGTGAGCAGGTTAGATGTTCGCGCCCGCCAGTGGGTGAGGCTGCCTCTTTCCTTTCCACCTTCAGGTTGGTAGTGCGTGTGTGTGTGTTTGTTTTCTTGTGAATTGGTAGTAGTTGGAGCAGGAGGAGGAGGAGTGTGTGTGGGACATGTCGCGGCGGTGGTAATAGCATTGCTGAATCGATGTTTGAGGTGGATGTCGGCGCCTGGGAGAGGCGAGTTGTTGTGTGGAAGTGTTGTAGGTTGGAGGCCGGAAGCGCCATGCCAAAGCGGCAGCAAGGTCAATGCAAACGTGTATGTTGGTGCTGATGCGACTTGCCGAGGTAGATGCTGTGGTGTGGTCCGCGGCGAATGCGTCACGGTGAGCAGGTTAGATGTTCGCGCCCGCCAGTGGTTGAGGCTGCCTCTTTCCTTTCCACCTTCAGGTTGGTAGTGCGTGTGTGTGTGTTTGTTTTCTTGTGAATTGGTAGTAGTTGGAGCAGGAGGAGGAGGAGTGTGTGTGGGACATGTCGCGGCGGTGGTAATAGCATTGCTGAATCGATGTTTGAGGTGGATGTCGGCGCCTGGGAGAGGCGAGTTGTTGTGTGGAAGTGTTGTAGGTTGGAGGCCGGAAGCGCCATGCCAAAGCGGCAGCAAGGTCAATGCAAACGTGTATGTTGGTGCTGATGCGACTTGCCGAGGTAGATGCTGTGGTGTGGTCCGCGGCGAATGCGTCACGGTGAGCAGGTTAGATGTTCGCGCCCGCCAGTGGGTGAGGCTGCCTCTTTCCTTTCCACCTTCAGGTTGGTAGTGCGTGTGTGTGTGTTTGTTTTCTTGTGAATTGGTAGTAGTTGGAGCAGGAGGAGGAGGAGTGTGTGTGGGACATGTCGCGGCGGTGGTAATAGCATTGCTGAATCGATGTTTGAGGTGGATGTCGGCGCCTGGGAGAGGCGAGTTGTTGTGTGGAAGTGTTGTAGGTTGGAGGCCGGAAGCGCCATGCCAAAGCGGCAGCAAGGTCAATGCAAACGTGTATGTTGGTGCTGATGCGACTTGCCGAGGTAGATGCTGTGGTGTGGTCCGCGGCGAATGCGTCACGGTGAGCAGGTTAGATGTTCGCGCCCGCCAGTGGGTGAGGCTGCCTCTTTCCTTTCCACCTTCAGGTTGGTAGTGCGTGTGTGTGTGTTTGTTTTCTTGTGAATTGCTAGTAGTTGGAGCAGGAGGAGGAGGAGTTTGTGTGGGACATGTCGCGGCGGTGGTAATAGCATTGCTGAATCGATGTATGAGGTGGATGTCGGCGCCTGGGAGAGGCGAGTTGTTGTGTGGAAGTGCAGTAGGTTGGAGGCCGGAAGCGCCATGCCAAAGCGGCAGCAAGGTCAATGCAAACGTGTATGTTGGTGCTGATGCGACTTGCCGAGGTAGATGCTGTGGTGTGGTCCGCGGCGAATGCGTCACGGTGAGCAGGTTAGATGTTCGCGCCCGCCAGTGGGTGAGGCTGCCTCTTTCCTTTCCACCTTCAGGTTGGTAGTGCGTGTGTGTGTGTTTGTTTTCTTGTGAATTGGTAGTAGTTGGAGCAGGAGGAGGAGGAGTGTGTGTGGGACATGTCGCGGCGGTGGTAATAGCATTGCTGAATCGATGTTTGAGGTGGATGTCGGCGCCTGGGAGAGGCGAGTTGTTGTGTGGAAGTGTTGTAGGTTGGAGGCCGGAAGCGCCATGCCAAAGCGGCAGCAAGGTCAATGCAAACGTGTATGTTGGTGCTGATGCGACTTGCCGAGGTAGATGCTGTGGTGTGGTCCGCGGCGAATGCGTCACGGTGAGCAGGTTAGATGTTCGCGCCCGCCAGTGGGTGAGGCTGCCTCTTTCCTTTCCACCTTCAGGTTGGTAGTGCGTGTGTGTGTGTTTGTTTTCTTGTGAATTGGTAGTAGTTGGAGCAGGAGGAGGAGGAGTGTGTGTGGGACATGTCGCGGCGGTGGTAATAGCATTGCTGAATCGATGTTTGAGGTGGATGTCGGCGCCTGGGAGAGGCGAGTTGTTGTGTGGAAGTGTTGTAGGTTGGAGGCCGGAAGCGCCATGCCAAAGCGGCAGCAAGGTCAATGCAAACGTGTATGTTGGTGCTGATGCGACTTGCCGAGGTAGATGCTGTGGTGTGGTCCGCGGCGAATGCGTCACGGTGAGCAGGTTAGATGTTCGCGCCCGCCAGTGGGTGAGGCTGCCTCTTTCCTTGCCACCTTCAGGTTGGTAGTGCGTGTGTGTGTGTTTATT
>LN902539.1:0-60435 GCA_000469725.3 Echinococcus multilocularis | reverse complement strand
CCCTTAATGTTTCAGGAGAGTAATCGCAATTCAAGCACTCGACATCTAGTTCATTTATAGCTCACTGATATTGCCAATTTTATGTCACCCTCGTAAGGTATCTAAATTGAACTCATTCATTAAGTTATACATTTCACGGTTTCTATCTTGCGTTTCTATTCATCCCTCCACACGCACTGCAAGTGGTTTGCCATGGGAGTGTGTCAACAAGCGTGATTATGGCGCCATCTGATGTGACCTCCAAGTCGAACCTCTCCCTCGTCTGATGCAGACATTCAGATAGGTGAAATAGCCGGAGGAGATGACGCTCTTTAAGATCAAATAAAGAAGAGTCGAGGCCAAATGTTGCTTTTTCAGATATTAAGGACCGACGTATGCGCTGCATTTCCTTCCATCTTATCTATGCATTCGACCTCCCAGGCATTTCCTCGCTCTTTAATATCACCATTTGCCCACCTATTCATCTATTCATCGTTCATACATTGCCTTCTTTATTAGTCAAGTTTAATCTAGGGATAGAAAGTAGAAATAGTGTACCAACCATGAAATGCTAAAATAACCACTTGATTTTCTACTCTCCAGTGGTAGCATCAATCAAAATGAATGCCAAAGGAGCAGTGAAGCATAATGTTTCCCACGCAATCGAGAAATGCACGAGGACAGGCGCTTTGTTTTCCAAATCTTACCATTTTCAACCCAAGTGAGGGATTTAAGCCATGGTTGCACGAACCACTCATTGTTCTCCCTTATCACTTTCGTGATGTATCCAAATTTCTTCAGGCACTCACGAATGCGCTTTCAATGTCCTAACACAAAAGTGATCGCCGTTCAGCAACTTTCAGGCTAAAGTCATTTAAAACTATCCAATTAAAGGCTGAAGAAGTTTGCCTTGAAATCCAACAGAACGTGCTCTCATGAAGCGAAAGGAATGTAAGATATGGGAAACGAGGCCATGCTATGCTGCACTTTTCTCGTCCAATTTTCCATTCTTTGCCGCCACCAGTGCGCCATTTATCACATACCCAGTCCTCTTGCAAAAATTTACGCTTAGGCAAATGCACAAATTTTGCCTTTGGGCTAATCGTAAGGCACCTCATACAATCATGCAAAAGGTACTGATTATAGCCTATGCAAATAAATGCGAAAACGACATTCGAAATGAGAGGACTAGTAATTATGAGTTCGACAGAAGACACGCAGGTCATGCTGGGGAATCAGGTAGAAGAAATCTACAACTTTACATGAAGCACAAGCAGTGCAAACAAAATCAGGGGGTTGAATTTAATTTTTCAGGCCTAAACAAGCATCTATTTCATTGACCCAGCACTTGGGGCGCAATGAGAATCCAAAAACCTTTGCAGCAGTCAGTTCTTTCGCGCTATTCGCAGTAAAGAATGCTTGGTCAGACAAACTATCGGAACAATTGGTGCTTTGACATAGTCTGCATAAGCACATTATCTCGGGATTGGAGGAGGGAAATGGGGAGTTCCGCCTGAATGCTGCCATGATTGTCAAAGAGAATACTAAAGTAAGGCATAGTGCCCGTCGTACTGAACTCTCCGTTGCCACTCTATAAATGGCATGTAGATGGCTGCTAAAATTCCAGGCTCATTCTTGTGGTATACAGTAGGGCGCGAATGCCACTTTGAGTCTGTGGAGTGCAAGTGATTTTAGTTTGGCAGAAAGTGCTGAAAAATAAGTTGGGACGCATGCTATTAAGATAATACCTATCGGACAGAGCCCATCGGTTTTGCAATTCGTCGCAATGACGACTGTTTTTGGACTGGCATATGCAAAGTCTGCCTTGATGGTGTATTTCAAATGCCCGAGGCGAGTGCCTAATGTAGTGCGCCTAAGCCCAGGTCCAAGCTAGACTCCGAGCCTGCCTCCGAACCAGAGCTTAAAACATTAATTTTAGTTTCGCGAGGTGAGAGTAACAAATTTTCACGCACAGTTCATGCCTCGAGTGGCCATAATTTTACTCGCAGTTGACGATCTCCATTTCACATTAGCCAACCTTTGGAGTGAGCGGTATAGAGCATTAACTCCGCTTTCGCTTCCCCAAAACGATTACAAATTGCCAATAAATTAAATTTACATGAGATCAATCTCGTCAAAACATTTTGAAAGCATGCCAGATTCCCCATTTTCCATCCTACAAAGATACGATGCCTCCTCCAATTTGATGAAATCGTCGACAAGAAATGTTGTTCAGTGACAACGTCACACTGCAACAGGCGACACCACGCGACACGTGCCACCGACCGATACACAGACCGAGCAGGTGATGCGAGGAATTGATTTACACAACCGACCGCTGGACATACCAAACAACGCGTTCCAATGGGTTCTACTACCTGCGGCACTTCTGTACATTGTCGTCATTCCCATCATCCACTTCATCTTCAACGCGCCCGTGCCGCTTTGTTTCGACCTCGCCATCGGTCGCCCCACTTCCATCGCCTTTTTCTCCCTCTCCTTTTCCCTGTCACTCCCAGCTTCCCGATCCACCATTTCAGAGGCGTCAGAAGATAAAAACGAGTAGAACAGATAAAATCGTAGTAATTAGGGCAAGTTATGCTACCGCATTCTCCTCCTCCTCCTCCTCCTCCTTCAGCTTCCACCTTTACTCTTCCTGCTTTCCTTCCCCATATATGCCTAAACCTTTAGTCCGGTCATTTCGACTTGTGTGGGGGCAATTGTGAGGCGCCTTTTCATGCGCATTATTTGGTAGACATGCATATTCCCTCCAACTAAGTCAGTTTTATGTTTTCAACATTGGTGTGGCTAGGTAGCTAGGAAGGCTGAAAGGTAGGTAAATAAATGAATCCACGAATGGACGGTAGAAGAAGGAAGAAAATGCCATAGCAAACAGCACCGTGTACAGATACTCAACTTTGACCTTCGGTAGAGATGCATATACCCTACATCGAAGTCCATTGCTTCATGCTTCATTCAGTTGTCTTATCTCCCCCTACCTCTCCTCTTCTCTTCTTCAACCCTTTATCTCCTTCGCCTTTTTTTACACATTTATGTCACTTCGCCTCCACCGGAAGAGTTCAGTCACCGCCATTGTTCTCCCTGGTCAGAGGTGACGATTCACCAAGGAAAAGAATTGGAAACACGTTCGCTACTGCGCAGCGATGTTTGGGGTGAGTGGCCAATTCTTCCAACTTATTAATGCCCTTTACTGCACCACTTGTGCAGCACTCGCCGCTTATGCCTTCCTTATGTGCACTTGCAACCACCAACTAACCATCAATAGCAGTCGAAGTAATCGTAGGAACTTATATTACCTCGCACAACATGATTATTAGTTACCCAGTGCACTCAAGAAGCACTGGTTTACCCTACTCTAGACCTGGCCTGACCTGATCACACTTGATGAGGCGCCTTAGCAAGAGGATAGGATAGGTTGATAGGATTATCTGTTCTATCATGCCTACCTCATAGCTGCTACCATGCTCGGCCGTTCGAGGCGATCTCACCACTTCCTCGGCTGGCACGTTAAATAGACTGAATAGAACTTTCGCTACGTACAATGTGGCCTTTTTCTTCTCTGGCGTAGATACTAGGAATCAATGTACATATATAGCAACGTGGTCTGTTTACGCATCGAAACGGTGGAGCAGGAGGCACCTTGTTATCCTCCCATTTCATATGCCCAACTTCATCCTCTCTTCAGTGAGTGTCTCCTTCTTCTCCTACTACTATCTATGCTCTCAAGAGCTGACTCTTGCATTATACCCTACCATGCATACCCCACCCCTGCTACCACCCAATGTAGAAGATGTGCTCACTATACTGCGATTTGTGAACTTTTTCTCCTTTACCTTAACCCATTCCTTGCAATGTAGTGACGCCAGAATACCTCGCACCTCTGCCGCCATTAGGTCTCGGTCAAATCCACCTCCTCCAAACCCAAAGCTAATCCTCCCATGACTTCCTTCGCCAACCCGATTTTAGAAAGCATCACGTTAGATAGAAGAGACTCGTCTCTTGTGTCGGCAGACTCGTAAGTCATATTCGTATACACAAAACAGGGGGATGTGTCAAACGGAACAATGCAGTGGAAGCAGCAACCGGTGAAGTAGAAGGCAATGTCCGGGTTTACACTCGTGGGAGTCGCCAACGTACATTAACTCCCAGTAGACAATCAACATGTTAAGGATGTTCACTCTCACGATTTCTCTCATTCTATGGTCGACTAAAGTGACCTATCGCTGTATTACACGTGTTGGCCTTCGCCTTCGTGACACGAACAGGGGGTACTGACTGAGAATCCACAAATCTAACTCATGACATGGCAGTAAAATACAAGAGATGGAGCAACACACGGAGCTGAAAGAGTCAAAAGTGAATGAGACGGGGAAATAAAAGCAAAAGCGCTGATGAAAGTGAAGGCTCAGGATACCTCTACCACCAGATAACTACAAGGCTTTATATCGCACGTCAACTACCCGTAGACTAGGGTTGGGGTTGGGTGAGTCGAGCCGGTGCTCCAGTGGCCTAGCCTTGATGTTGAGGCACCTCATGAAGAAAGAAGCCTTGGTAGACAGTTCCAACACAGGAGCTATGTACCTCGAAGCAATGCAGAAGCGTTCGATGCTGAACTGAGTTGACCAAGGGTCCTTACAAAAGAGATCACCATTTAAAGAGTAGCGTCATCGAGTGGCAAAGTGTGCGTTGATCACTTCACCTCAAACTCGAAAAACCAACACACCCGTGTCAGTGAAATTGTTTGGGCAGACGTGGAAGCCTTCGAAATCCAAAGCCAATCTCGTGTCCATCGCAAGCAGTGGCAAGTGCCTTTACAACGTAGAAAAATTAGAATGGACGTGTTATGTATATTCTCTTATAAGGTCCGATTCCTCGTCCTGACATGTTTGTCCTCCTTTCATGCGTACCTGCAAATAACATCATTTGCTTCTACTCCAACACATAACCATTAAACTAAGCAGATTATAGAAGGAAGCTCGACCTATAATAAACCAGGTCCCCACTTGCGACGATGTGAACCGAGTCAATGAGCTGCGCAAGCACCCCTGTAGGTAAGCCTAAGCATTGAGCTTCCTCATTAGCAAACAAGTCATGGTAGATGGGCTCTAAAGTTCACTTGTATAAGGCCAGCCAACTGAGAGAGTGCTCATGGCCTATGGCCAAGCAGATTGAAAGGTCGGTGAATGGGTGTTATTTGGTAGCACACTCGCCTTAGCGTGAAGATCTTGTCAGCAAAATGGTCATAATGCAATGTTTCCTCGTTCTCACCGAGGTAGACGAAAAAGAGGCCAATTTTAGGCACTACGACACATATTGCTTTTCAACGTTAAGCCATTTGTTTTTTCAGTCCAACCGATCTGCACGGCAAATATGCCACGAGAGTTCTTAGCCCTTTTCCCACCTTTACTTGACTTAGATGCCTCGGGTGGCGAATGACACACAACTCTGCTTTGCCTCGCATTTATGTAAAAAAATAATTCATTGGAAATTTTGTGTTTCTGAGTGCAGAGGTGTAAAAGCATGGCAAACAATCATCATTGCATTTGTCACATGCCTAATCACGGGCCTGCCATCAGTTTCGACAACGTCTGCTTCAACGGTGAATATGGAAGTAATTGCATCACCCTGTCTTGACTAGCGCTGAGATTTTGCATTATTTGCTTTTACAAACTATTGGGCAATTATGTCAACGGTTTCGGGCATCTGCATGAAATCTCATGCAGGGATAGCGCAAATAATTGCGTAAGTGCGACGAGACGGGACTTTGGAAAACAATTGCGTACTTGTGTTAGCTTAAAGGGCATGCCATTTGACATATCTTGGCCTCTTTTCCCTAAATTTTTCGCTGCTTTAATCTGCATATTCCAGAAACCTGTTGCTAATACCATTATTTTCCTTTTTACAAACGTATATGTGCACATAGATACTCGCCAGGCTTTTCGACTTTTCCAACTCACAAGCCAATGCCAATGTCATTTGTTTCGTTGTTTAATAAATGCGCGCAAAGTGCATCATGAACATCCTCGTCCGCAGCGAAGCATACTTTTAGGTGTAAAGAATAGCTTTGTAACGAAAGTCACTTCCAAATACCCTCCGAAATATGGTTTGTAATTCGGTTTCGCTCTCCCTGCCGCTCAATAGCTGATCGTAGCAGCCTTCAAATGTAGCAAATATCGAGATCAGTTTAAAGGCATCGAAAGGGTTATCAATGCTTGGGAATGGTGGCAAGTGCTTAAATAGCTGACTCGGAAAAGCTGTGGGCACTAAGCAACGAAATATTTCTCTTTTAAAAACAGTTCACTCCTCTCAGAGCATAGCCTAGAAACGAAATGCACCAGATCAGCAAAATAGTGCAACCGGAGGTGAGAGGATTACGTTAAGTGGAAAAGACCGTTCCGTCCGTGAATGCCTTCAAGCTAACACAAGTAGCTAATGACTGTCTGTTTTCTCTTGCGCATATATACATGTATATGCCAGAACTACACTCCTAGCCGTTGAGGGCAGATAGGGGTGCGTTTGAAGCACTTTTAACGCCACTTTATATGCATTCAATTTAAAATGCATATTCTTTGCAGTGTTAAATTTCCAAAGCGTTTGTAAGTCTGACACGTTTTCCCTACGGCAGTTAAGATGGTATGCTGTGTAGTCTATGTTAGCTAGTAGTTGAAATCCCATGATAGAAGAAACAAGCTAAAACCTTGACGTGTTTCGTGCTCTCATTACATCGTTATTAATATTTGTTGCAGTAGAACCACAACGTGGCAGCCGTCGTTGGCACCGAGGATAAACAACTGATTTTCTTGGAGACGTTTGCATCATCCAATCAGGGGATGTTCTGCTGAGCGGTAGACAGCGTGGTCGCGTGAGGGAGTGAATGTTCAGTAAAGAAGTGTGCCAGAGGTCTACTGTGTATAAGGAGAGACGTTGGTTGAGAGGGGTGGATTGGATTTCACGCCTTCGTTGTGTACCAGAAGTTTCAACAGATGGCTTCCGATGTTACTTGATGGCATGCCTCCACTACCATTGTTACATGTGACCTTAATTATGAATGACACGTACCACCGCTCACGCACCACCGCAGATTGGAAGCCAATGGAAGTGTGATAGGTCAGACTTGAATTAAACTATCTCACGCCCACTGCACAAACCATTTGCTACATTCGATCCTTGCTTCAACTTTCCCAATCTCTCCATCCTCCCAGAAAGGAAGCGTTCCTTATGCCCTTACACATCAACCACACTGGCATTGCCCATCCCATGCGTTATTTGAGTGGCAGTATTTCAGAGCAGCTGGGACGGAGGTGTTGAATCAGCAGTCAAGGAGGTCAAGAGAAAGACTCCTCTCCTCTTTTAGTCCACCAGACAGACAGTTCCATGCAGAGTCAAGAGAGATCTCCTTTGATCGTTCGTTTGTTAGATGGTTCAATATCCGCTTATTTGAGTTCACCTCTTCGCTTCGTCAACGCTCCATCTCCCCCCCCACCCAGCCAGCCACACACCCACGCATTCACTCATTCCTCTTACTTCGTTGCTCTTATCTCTCCTTCAGTTGGGAGTGGACATCTCGAGGTGGGTGCAGAAATGTCCTCAAAGGCCGATTAGACATTCGACCCAAGGAAGAACTTTTGGAGAAGGAGAAATCAAAAACTGGTCGAGTTAACTGGACGATGAACTGAAATGGCATAAAGTCAGACATCAGATAAATGTGACCCATTTTCCCTGTCACCAGACTCGCAAGCCATATCTGCAGACACGAAATAGGGGGATGTGCCAAACGGAGCGGCGTAATGCAGGAGTCAACTCTCCAGATCATGGTTAGTAGTAGAGGGAGAAGGAGACACTCACCAAAGAGGCGCTGAATTGGGGCATATGATAGGGGACGAGGAAAAGGTGCCTTCTACTTCACCATTTAAACGACGTCAAAAGGTCTCGTTGTTAGATATGTACAATGATCTCTTATATCTGGTTTAAAGAAAGATTGCACCGAACATGCCAAAGCTTTTTCCAATGTGATCCTTCAAAGTAGAGTTACACTGCAGTTTGGTTGGAGTGGAGGCCACCACACCAGTCCGAATGTGGAACTTGACGAGAGCATCAACACAGATAAATGAGGAAGAGAGTGGAATATTAAATGTGCGAATGGTCAAAGTGTTAAGTGCCTCTATGATAATAGATGTGGTCTTCTCTTTACTCCATTCTATCTCAAATACAAATTTGACGCAAAGAGGTGGAATAGTAAAAGTGAAAATGGGGTGAATTCTAAAGTCGGCATTTTGTCGTAATAGAGGTGATGTGAAAACTACGTGGTGGCACTTGTCCTTACTGATCAAAATGCCCTCAAATGGAGCAGCGATATCAAGTCAAATGGTCATTTGGAGAAGTGGAAAGGACCTCGAGACAGAGGTAAGCATCGCCCTTCACGATGGCAAATCATCAACTGAATGGCTGCCGAGCAGTAAGGAGAGATGATGTAATTACCTAAATCGTTTGAGACGGAGCAGGAGCGCTCAAGAATCTGGAAAAGAGGAAATAAATATTTTCCTCCTTTGGTAGAGGGTATGGGCCACTTGAAAAGGTAAAGCGGTGAATAATTGCCATGTAAATTAGCAAATTTATATGAGCCACTTCGGTGATCGTACGCGATTGCTCAAAGTGGACAAAAGAGGCATTTGAAGAAAGAAAGAAAGGTTTCCTGTCATCGGATTTCAGGCTACGTTGGGTCGGCTCCCAAAATTGTATCTGAAGTATTGCAAGACGATAAAATTGGAAAATTCATTTGCACTTTCCTCTCCCTGTCTTCGTCTAAAGCAGGAGCATCAACACACATGGCCACTTAATTATCAAAAAAAGCAAATTTGCAAGATGGGTTGACCACTTTATAACAATGAGAGGTGTAGGTTACGAGGAAAGCCTCCTAATTTGTAAGCCTTGCAGAGAGGCGATCTCACTGTGTACTCCCCTACCCACGGATTAGGTGCATTGAGATAGGTGGATGATCGGGAGAGAGGTATCCGTGCAGTTTGGTTCCATTTATGTTCATCAGCGAATAATCAGGTAATTTTTTTCATTTACTTGATAGTACTCATTTTCATGAGGAGCTGGAAATGTAAATTACTATAAAATGGATGTGTGTGTTGTTAGTGACGAATCTTTACGCTGCATTTCTGTCTTCTCCTTGCTTGCCAGCTTGTGTGTCTTGCTTCTTTGCTTACGTAAAGTACATCCTGATACGCGTAGAGAGTAAAGTACCATGTCTGAGCACAAGCCCGACTTCAAGACGCATCTACATTAGTTAGAATGGAGATACACTGCCAAATTAAACAGTCACAGCCCAAAAGTCTCCGCAAAATAATTTTGTGTTATACGTAAGTAACGTAATTTGTGTACACTCGACTTCGCAGAATGTTATTTGCTTGCATCATCATAGGTAAAACGTACATAACTCAATTACTGAACTTCCTTTAGTAAAACAATTTGCATAATTGTTCACAAATTTTAGGGATTATGCCCCATTTTCTAACAAACTACCTCATGTCAATACACTGTAAATGCCTAATAAAGTAATGGGCATTGATTAGCTTACTCCCCGTACAATGGACAGCTAGAAGTTGCAGCAGGATGTTCCAGTGGTTTCACACCACCATGAACCTTCTCTATTTTAAAGCTAACTCTTGTGAGGTAATGCAAGATGAATGATGGACGCGCTTTAACATGGGGTTGCCACACAGTTGCACTTGGCGCACATGCAACTATAACTATAAATGCTAGTAAAGTTATTATTGAGAACTTAAATCTGCGTTAACTCAGCTGTTGGCAATCGGACTTCTAAGGCAGACTAACGAACACTGGAAAAGTCGTTTGCGCTTTTTAGATAGTGGAGCAGGTGATTGGTTGATCTGTTACTCAGCGCATAAGTTGACTCACTAATTCAGGCTGTGGTTTAGACTCAGATTCAGGGTCCTGCTTAGACGCGGACTCAGGCAGACTACACTAAGCTGTGATATCGGGTAATTGCTGTCGCGTCGAATTACAAACCGATAGACCCCATCCAATGGGTTGCATTTTATTCAGCTTGCACTTAATGGCATGCAACCCTAATTATTTTGCCACCACATACTACCTCATAAAATTGACTGATCCTATCTCCTGCGACGTCTTCTGACCTCCGTCATGATTTCAATGAATTAGATCAAATCCATGGTATTCATCCACCATGCTATTTACAGAGGGGCACCTGACAGGTGTACACGTTAAATGCTATACTTCATTTCAAAATTTTTGCTTGTGCTCATTGTGTTCTCCTGTAGACTTTCCGATTTCCGTCCCCTGATCACGTGTATAATGGCCGTATGCAGATTTTGCAAAATCATCAACCAAACATTTCTACAAAAAATGGTGTGATAAGACTTTGGCCGCTGCAAAGGCTTACGAATGTTCAGTTTACTTAAGATGCTTGGCTTAAGAAATAAATGTATGTTTTTGGGCAAAAGAATAACTAGACGCCCGTTTATGCTCGCATTGTTTGCGTGTTAGATTAGAAGGTCAGATTTTGTCTAGCCATATACACATTAGGACCTGTATGTTCTTGCTAAAATCAATCCTGCCATTTCAAATATCGTTTCCATATTCATTAGCGTGAGAAAAAAAATAGGAATTTCCGGATGGTGGAGAAATTTGTGCATATACTGAAATGAAACTCTCTCAAGTGGACTGGATTTATGAAAAATGACATACGGTTGGTAGCATGGAATAGTCAATAAGAAGGGAACGGCGTACTATGACTGCTTCTATGAGCTGGACCCGTAAAGCACTTTTTAACCACTGGCAAGTAGAATTCAACACGACAGACCCAAATACTAATCGCAGTATTAGGCCGCAACTCTGTCGACTCTACATGCAACAAGGACAGTGGCTGCTGCAAAAGCAACAAGTAGAGAACTGAAGAGCAATCAAGGCTGAGATAGTGATTGGTAAAGGGAAAACCGGCAAATTCCCGCTGTCTTTTATAAGCTGAGCACCGGTCAGAGGCAAAATCCAGCCCAAACTGCTAGTCCTTCGGCCCCGTTGTCATCGTCAGATCTGTGTGCAGTGCCGTGTGAGAAAGTGCAACAACGTAAAATTAGCGATCTGCTAATTTGCAAAATTTCATGTTTCCCGAATTGCAGGACTCTTATTTATCGGATTGAAATTGAACGCCGTCATAAAGGTGGCTGACATATACAAGAAAACCTGAATACTTCGGCCAAAGGTACGTGTTCGCCCAAACCCCGATACTTTGGCTCTCCCAGCACGGCCTTTGATGGCTATGGTAAGTATATCCCATCCCTTCACAACTCGTTAATTTATCCATACGAACCAGCCTAGCCATTTTTAAATGTTACACTCGTATGCCGATAGCATTTGAATGCGCGCTGTTCACATAATACCGGGTAATATTTTCATCCAGATTGATGATTTTGTGCTTGAGTGGATGAATTGAAGGGTGGTTGGATAATCAACACCTCAGTTTGTGCACATACTTATCGAGATATGAACTTGTTTGAGCAACCACACTGGGGCAGCACATAAAATACTACATTCCTTAAAATCAAATTGAGGCTAACTGCTGCTTTTAATCAGTTGTAGCCCAACTTAAGTTAATCGCTACTGAATGAAGATCTTTACATCGAGTTGATCAAGCATGCGTCCAGTGCTGATTTGTGTTTAAATCACACATGGGGATGAGAACCGATACAGTTGATTTCTTCACATTCTCACTAATCGCAGGGCCAGTGCGGTGGCTAGATCTTGTACTCTCCACCCACGATCGGCTGTAATGGACCCTTACAAGTGCTTGGTGTGATCTGCGACATTCAGTACCCACAGTTTACTCCGAGCGCATGAAAGTCACAAGCTCCTAAGTAGGTGACGTTCCATTTAGTTTACACTTTTATATAACCCTGTGTATGTGCGAGTGTGTGTATGTGGACCACTTATAAGTGCATACATAAGTGCACATATATATAGCGACCTCACGATAGTCAAGTAATAGTTGAAGGAGACTAAGTGGACCAACTTGGGTTTTGCCATAAATGAATACTTGGGCAACAAATGGTCTAATCAGGCTACCCATGTTTTTGTTAGCTACCGCATCATTTTACTTTTTCTACTCCCCAACAAGTCTTCTTCAAATAAATGTATATGTCAAGCTTCACCAGGCCTAGAAAAGTGATGATGCGCATGAAATATATCTATTGGGAAGGGCCTTTAAATGACTTCGCCGTAAGCAAATGACATTTCAATGTGATAAATTGACAGCAGTTTCTGAAATCATTTCCGCTTGTCTAGCTGAAAAATAGGTACTTGAAGGTATGGTTTGATCCCACGTCACAAAATATCTGCAACGACTAGTGATCATTTCTTTTTCGTGATATTCTTCTGATTTCCAGAAGCAAGAACAATTGAAGATCTGAAGATGTTTTAAATGCGTTTTACCTTTGAGTGTTGTTGCACGTAAGCTTAAGCACCACTGAAATCTTGCCGTCCAATCGCACAGCTAGCGTAGCTACCAATCCTCCAGACAAACGCATCATTCAGTGCAAGACATGGGACTAAACCTCCCCTTCTGATTGGCCTGTGACGTAAGGCAGGGGAACCATGCGCCTAAGCAAGCCAATTAAAAGGCATGGCACATTGAATTAACATGGTAAATGACGCCGCGGCGAATAACCAGCCTTCTTGTTATTAAATGAGCATTAAAAGCACTTGAAAGGTTAGGACGTGGACATGAGACAAGGCGCAGTTCCAGGGCGTTGCGATTATCTTTACATTAAAAAAGATCATGTTCGGGAGATCCCACTTTCAACAATATTTAAAAGAAGGTAAAATATAAGTGTAGGAATAGAAGGCATCAAACTTAACACTTAGCTGTAATCACAAGTGGCAACCGCAGTTGGATAGTGGCAATTTTTTGAGGCAAGAGTCACATGCATAAAGCTGCCTCTAATACACGTATCTAGCTATTTCTCATAAACTAGACAGCTACCCTCTGTGTTGCTGCACGTAAGATTGAACTTCATTAGCGAATCTAGGTCTCTCCAGCCTTAACGGAAGAAGGCTTAATATATATGACTTTCATTGGAACCAGGTTTGCATATTTCATATAGTGTTGTCGAAATGCAAGGGCAATGAGATTAGGATGTTGGTGGAACGATTAATATGACTGACAGTAAACACCATCTGCTACGGGGCAAGGGAATGTCAAAAGCCGTACAGAGGTACTGCATTTGCGACAAGAAATATAAGAAGAGCCTTTTTTAACTGCCCGCAATGCGCACCTATCCCATCCCAGCATTTTCGTGTCTGCGACCATTCTTAATTTGGCAAGGAATTAGAAAACAGGCTAATCAGAATGTTCTAACAACAAGATCAAGTTGTACTGTCAGTGCATTTTACAATAGCTTTACTTTTGAGCAGCTCAAATGTAGTCCGTTGGCGAGAGCCTACCATACCGCAGCGGTGATTAGAGAACTGGAGGAAATAAGAACCAATTCCTCTGCTTCAAACAATGATCAATTGCACTTTAATCTTACACAAACAGGAGGAATAAAACACGTGCAAACAATTGGAAGTATAATTAGCCATTATGCTGACGATACCCAGCGTCATAGTTCAATGGCTAATTGAGATAATTGACAAAAGTATGATTTGCTTATAAAAGAACAATACAACAAAAACTTAAGCCTAAGATGAATACAAAATAGAACTGCCTGCTGACAATTGAACAACGCCAAAATTGGGGGAACACCTGCCATAGAGATGTCGCCGATCTCGGTGGGATATGTCCCCTCCACTGTCACAACCCCGAGGGTAGTGGCGGGGCTAAGTGCAGGAGGAGGATGAGAGATGCACATGGTCTGGACGACAGGGCTAATGGGTGAACAGACAAACAGACACTCAGATAGACGATGCATCTGTAGGCGAGGTAAGACAGATTAGGTGAACAAACCTATCTTCACTAACATGTGGCAGTGACGAAAGGCCTCGATTTCGTGAGGAGAGGTCGGTCCTCACACCATGCCTTCCTTTGCAGTTAAAAGGAGAGGAAGATAAGACGGGATTGAGAACAAGTTCTTCATCATCGCAGCAGATTACTTACCTCTTCATTTTTAAATGATCTTGTTACACTGCACTCCTTTTCATTAACACGCAGCCTGCTTATCCAGTTGCTTTGCTACTCTTTGGTGACAATTTTCCAAAGTTCGGTTTGGAAGCCATCCACTTCACATCATACCGCTCCTGCTTCTGCACATTACCCGCAATCAAATAGATAGATGCACTTAGGAGAATAGTCTTTTACAAATGCCCCAAGTGCTTTGGATATTTCAAAACTGTGGCTTTCCTTCGTAGACAGCCTTCACTTCGGTTAGGTTTATAGTTGTTGGGAGGACGTGTCAACTAATGTGCAGTGGGTGACAGGATGTTTTGTGCGCTCCAGAGCACAATGCCGATGTCCGTGGTGACCTACTAATTCCACTGTGACTGTCAGTGAAATGCTTCTCATTACAGAGAAGAAGTTATGCCGTTAATTCTTCCCTATAACAGCGTTTATGTTGGCAGTATGACGATAGGTAAACACCAGACTCAATGAAGCGTCACCAGTGCCTCACCTAGCCTGTAGGTGATGAGAGAATGACGTGGTTGAGAGTGAACGGCGACTGCACGAAATAGCAAAGCAATGAGAGAGAAGGCGTGAAGGGAGGCGTAATTCGTGAGCCTTGTGCACTATCAAGCAATAATGGCAAAGGAGTAAACAAATAAGAAAATGTCGCTTTTCACATATCAAAAATTTCCGCATTCAGAAGCGAGCACACTGTGCTAATCTTGCGCAGTTCCACCAATGATTGATTAGGCAAATTGTAGGTTCAGATACAAAGATGCACATTTTGTAGGGTGGAAAACCCCCACCCTCGAAATCGCCCATGGCAGTTCGCCTTTTGCGATCGTCATCGAGACGTCGACATCATTTAAATGATGCATCGGTGCAGAGCCGAATATCACACGAAATTAGCTCTTTTTCAATGCACATTACGTCTGCGGCCCAACAATTAAATAACGCAGTAGTGTTTAATGTTGGACAAGGAGAAATAAAGGAAAACAAGAAGTAAACGCTTTACTTGACGTTAAGTGAAACATAGGTGATGCCGCAAAGAAGAGGTAACACCTTGAAATAGTTGGTGGTACAAAACATAGAAATGAAAATTGAATAGTACACAAAAGAAGGCAAACAGAAAAAGTAGAAAACGGTAAAGACGAATTGACATTTTAAGAGGTATTAAAAGCATTAAAAAATATGGTGTGAAACAAGGACGATATAAAAGGAAAATGGTATAAAAGGCATAGCAAGTGATAAATTACAAATGTTTCTCACCTGAGTAATGTGCAAAATCATAGAGAACGCTAGATTAGTGGTCCATTAATGGTCCATCAGAAACAAGCGGTAGTTCCACAAGGCTCGAGATGTGATTTTCTTGAGGAGAAGCTGTTTGTTAAACGAAATTAGCCTTTTCTTCAACAGATAAAGCGTCTGCAGCCAAAATGCAGGCACGAGTGAGATGAGGAACGAACGCAAAGCGAAGGTTATTTAGAGCAGATGCCTGACGGATGCTTAGAATAACAAACAATAGCAATTGAGTTTTTGTTGGGAAATAAGAGAAAAATTAAAGATTTGGTATTTGACGATACGTAAAGCAAAAAACAAAGCTAAGGCGAGACAATTGAAATAGCCATATTTTAATATAAAGTTGTATGGGAGTAGATAAAATACAGTACAACAAATGGTTGCCATTAAGACAGTGGTGTAGGATAAGTAAAATCATCGTGAGAAGTGAAGCATTGAACAGTGACTACTTGTGTGAAAGTGGAATGGCTTAAAAGAAGGAGAGGGCAAGTAAAATGGTGAAATAGTGATAACAGAGCACTAATATGTGGATGGAAAGGGTAAGAACGACCTGCATGGCCCCGTTTACGACTATAATGCTGATAAAGTAGGCGAGGCAACACTGCTATGTTAGGTGATGGAATTATGGCATGGTGGGCTGTGTCGCAGACAGCTTTTCTTCGTGGTAAGTGGCTAATGCAAATGTGAAATAAAGGCAGATTGAAACATTGGCTGGTGCAGAAAGGCAATAATGATGGGGAGGAGGAGGAGGAGGAGGAGGATGAGAAGGGAGACGAATGAGAGTGATGATCTGATGGGTGAATGCGTGTGTCATGGGGATAATTGATACTGTCCGAAAATATTATGATGGTAACAATAACAACAATATGAAGAAGAAAAAAGGAGGATTAAGAAGGAGATGACAAAGTAAGATGCCTGAAATTGATGAGATAATTGACAGTGTTTGCATGAGATACAACCTTGATAACAGTAGAATTGATATACCAAAAAGAGGTTGAGACTGAAGAGATGTGCATTGGTAAGAAAGTGACTGATGAAGAAGAAATGGTGGGTTGTTAATGGGATAGGAGAATAAACATGCATGCACATGTGTAAGGGCAAATGCATGTGGGTGCAGGTCAGAAAACGCGTGAGGAGAGGTGGACAGAGAGAGAAGGAGTGATGCAGACTACTCTGGGGACTTGAGCAGCGTCCCGTAGGAGGTGGGATGAGTGACAGTTAGCCAGAGGTGGAGAAAGGCATGGTGGAGGGAATGGTGTGGAAAAGAGTAGGGGATAATGAATTGCGGAGGCGCAAATGCAGGTAAAACGAAGTGTGGGGTTAGAGTGAGGTCTGTTGCGGGGGTGAGTGGCTCCTCGCGGGTGGCGCAGTTACAGCGACACCCAGGCTACAGTGGCGTCTACGGTGACCGGATGCCACTCCCAGGCCACCCAGGGCCACGAGAGACTGGATCTGCGGCCTTGGCCCCAGCTGATGGGGTTCTGGAAGGGCTCTATGCCTTCCAATTGGTCAATGCGAGCCTTGGTCAAGGCTTGTCCCGTAACCTTGACAATAGCCAACAGCTTGCGTCTATGGTCTCGGGATTTTTTTCCTCAATAAAGGTTTTATCATGATGGGCTTGACGTCCTTCATTATAAGGTGCACCATTCATCAAAAACCATGCATTTTTAAAATCGATCTTCTATTTTACATCGCAGAAGACTTAGAAATGTGACAGTTTTAAGGAGCCCACTGGTTTCACAATAACCTCCATGTCTTTGAATTCCGACAATTGCACCCCATAACATACACCTATTTCATTTCTTGAAGTACCCTTCTAATTCGTCTTAAGATTTCCTTTAGAAACACGCTACAAATAATGGCAGTCCAACTGAATTGTGAATTGAGCTATTCGTGCTGTGGGATACGGGCATTACGTGTTTATACTTATCTAGAGGACAGGTAGCATTATACAAGTTCCCTTCCATCTTCTCCCTTCAAGATAAACAATTCCCACACTTGAGTGCAAAAAATGATGCAATAGATACTCGTGAACTTAGCCTGTCAATTTCTGACAAATGAAGCATTCACCATAAGTTGATCAATGACACGTGTCACATATTAGTGACAGTCGGTCTAGAAGTCGCACACGTGTGGTACCGTACATAATGTGCTGTATGTGGGCCTGCTACCAATAGTTTGGCAAGCGCCAAACATTTGTGATGCAAAAGCCCAACAATTTGTCTATTGTGGCCAAAAATAAAACCACACAACGACATAAATAACGACAACTTAAAGTGGAAGCGCAGAAGGCTGTGCTTGAAAGATAACAGGGCTAGAGAATGCTTGTGCTGTTTAAATGTACCTCTGAGGGTAAAGGAGATCAATCTACTAATCTCTGCTAACTTCACCATAAATTCGTCTTCGTGATTCATATATGCAGAGAATAGTTCGGAGTCTAGACTTCTATAAACTTCTGCTGAATTTCACCATCTTTCAAAATAACCCTATCAGTTAATCTGTTCGTTTAAACTGTGAACTGTTCAGAGTGGTGGAGATAAAACAGGAACTAGTCACATAATTTGATCGAATATTACTTACATTACATAAATACGACCCCATTAAAAACTCTTTGAGAAGTAAAATATTATTCCCTCGTTTGCGTTTGCAGCCTATTTTGTACATTGGCATATGGACATGTAAATGCACCTCTACTTAAAGGATGACATCTTTAGCAAAATACATGCCATTGCACTTTTTATTTATTTTTTGCAAATATCAGTCTACAAAATTGGGAACATTTTCATCTGAATAGCTTTGCACAACAGTCACCTTTGCAGAACCCTGTACCCACGATTTCGTGCAGAAACGACACATGTGCTGGTGGTTTTGGAATGCGATAGAAGTACCCCCAGGGTGACAGCAACGAATCTGCTAGTGTTGATATCCATTAGACGGGAAGGAAAATGGTGTGGAAGTCTTCATACAGGCACCACTGAATGCTCCGCCACAAGATATTTCAGATGATTCACGATTGTTACTAGCGTTTCTGAAAACAGAGAACACGAACATTAACCCAGTATCATGTACAATCATTCTGTTAAGGGTCGACATGGACTCTCTCAGCCACAACATATTCCTCAATTGCGGCCTAACCTAGGAGGCGATATAAAATTCTAATCAAAGCATTGCATTTCAGCACAAGCAAAGCACGCAGATGAATACCTCTAAACACTTGGCACAGGTGGAGTCATCTTCTACGCATTGTACCAATCCAAACGGTGTCCTTAAGGTCGTTCCATGGCCTCACAACGCACGATGCATGTGTGGTCTTCCATTCTTTCTCATGTGCCTTATTTTATCCGCACAAATTACTTCTTCGTGTTCTTAATCACGATTGGAGACAGCGAAGTGTTCAGAGAAGAGTGAAGGCTCATGGCTCATTGTTTATTGCGTCTTGCATGAACAGGGCAGATTTATCTATCTACGAATTAGCGTGACTTTGGGCAGGAGATGGGAATGGGATGAAATGGTAGAAGATTCCGAGGATGAGTGCGGATGGCGATGGATTAAGCCCATCCCGATGTTATAGGGACACATCAGACCAGGAATCGCCTACTTCAACGGATGCGTGGTGGTTGCTGAAGGAAATTTATAATCAAATGTCGAAAGTCTTCCTCTGGCATCGGTCGAACGGACGACAGGTCAGTGGACTCGTCTCAATGATTTTCAGAAGTTGGGCTGACGTGACATATCGCCAGTCGCATTCAATATCAGGTTGAGATTGCTAGGTGAGTCTTTTGTTTTATCGCTTCAGAGGAGTGCGTCTTCAGTGTACCAACTTAAATTTATACATTTATCTTTGTAGCGTCGAGCACTTCCGGAGGGTATTGCATGTGAATTTGTACCCATTAAACGGGTCTTTTGTTGACAAGTGAAGAGCTAGAAGAAAGCTGAGGTGCATGCAATCATAAGATAAAAGGCATTTATTTTTTCTGCGAGCTGAATTATTGCCAAATTTTTATTTACTCACAAGACGTTTTGGTTTTTTGCTCAAGGTGTTGCGAAAAGATAATGTGCTTTACGTTCACCAGGTGTTTATGTTGGCATGATACCAAATATCAACCAGAAAGAATCTGTAAATTAATTTGACATAAATCGTTTCTGAGTTGATACTTATTTCTAAAGAAATGGAAGCTGAACCATATGGTCTTAATGCACAATGTTTGGGGAATTCGTGCAAACACTAAAGCCTTTAAAGGAGGAATTATGAAAAAGATCATATGGTGCAAACCTATCTAGACGCAGCACCTGACAAATGGCCAAACAATTGACACCAGGATAGGTGTGGAGACTGCAACATTACTGCGAAAAATGCCATGTTTTATACTTGTGCACATGTAATGTAATTTATTTTTTTTTGACATGGAGAATGCAAAACTGATGTTAGAATGAGCTTTAATTTGCTTGTACTCTAAAACAGTAATAGTATTCGAAGAGCATATATTGCAGCGATATTTTTTAATTACGAGCAAACAAAGAGACAAAATGACTGTGGTGTTCCCTTTATTGCTTTACCCGATCGAATATGTTAGCCTGGGACGTCAGAGCTGTTGAAATTAAATAAGCAGTTGATAGGCATGCGTTTCAGGCGCTAATCAAAAGTTTATGTTTGATGCAGATCTGGATGTGATACAATTGGACAGCTTGACTTCTTAATGCCCAGCTTAAGTTCAGTGAACACACTTACCGAATCGTGCTAGTAATACCACTTCACGGTGAAAAAATCGCTGAAAATACTCCTTAAAACATGCTGATGTGTCCTTGTCATACCGGGTTGAGCTTAATTCATTGCCATCAGCTCTCATCCAAGGGACTGTCTAGAATCCTATCCCATTTCATTCCCTTGCCTAAAAGCCGAAGTTTAAATTCTATGTCAACCAACTCATATTGATACGCAGATCGATGAGCTTGCCCTGTATAGGCAAGACGTAAGAATTGCAGCTGAGAGATGAGACTTCTCTCTCCTCTGAATACCTCAGTTTCTCCATCGCCTCCATGTGCTCCAATTACAGTTAAAAATGCAGGTCTGCTGAGGGATGGTAGTGCTATTATTGCAGAAGTGCCACCAGAGTAGAGTGCAGGGAAGGCTTTTGGTAATAGACGACTGCATTCCTGAATTCATCCCTTCTCTGAATGTCTCTTCAGCTTAATGCGTTGGGATCGTTTCGCGCAAATGCATCACTAGGCTTGATTACCACACTTACTTCTGTCTTTGCTGCTAAATAATTTCAAACTTGGTTTTGAAGATGTTTTTCTAGTTATGGCGTCATCTGTATGTGGTGTCCTCTTCTCCAGTGGCGGTCAATTAGCATATGCAAATAATGTCACTGCCTCATAGCTGTGTCAACACGTAGTCACCGTTGTTGCCCGTCCACCCTGCAACCATCAATAGTGCAGTGGCAGATGGATGTGCAGGCAGGCAGCAGGTGGAGTCGTTAATCACGTTGCATACAACTTGAACAATGCAAATTATCGAGGCTTTGACTAGTAAAACATCACCACCCTCGATGCTATCATTGTCAACTTCCAATTTTCCTTATGCGATTGGCTAAGCCACATGTGGCACACTGCCAGATATTGACTCCAAATAGCATATATGTGGGGACGATGATCAACGGAATCCAACTATTAGAACCTGCGAAAGGCGGATTTGGCATTCAGGTAAGCCTGGCAGAGTGGGACAGACACAATAGCACATTAGTAAACACATAAACAAAAAAACCGACAAATTTATTCCTTGATATGGATTATGAAGGGAGTAGAACCTGCGAAAGATATCCACCTCCATAGAGCGAGAACAAATTAAGTAATTGCTTCGAAATTCGAAATTTTCCCTCCATCACCGCCCTCCGGGTTCTCTGTAACCGGATATGATCTACAATTAATATATGTAAATATATACAAGATAATACAGAAAATAGCAATTTATTTGTGTTAGCTTGAAGGGTTGTATGGACCGAACTGCAAACAGCACGTCAGTGGTCTCTCATGACCGCTTGTCGTAAGCTGATTGCGCTTCTTAAGCATTTTGCCTAATCACTGAAACACACAATGCCGGGTGATTTTCCTCGTAGGTAGCCTCACTTCTTTAGGTTTGACTTCACAAAGTAGCATATTTCGTGTCGAATATTAGCCCCTATGGGGTAGGTAGTAAGGCAAAAATAGCATAGAGCTCAGAAGCCTTGTGATATCAGTGGCTCTTTCCCACATAATGCAATTCTGTCTGTCACCGCCATTGAACTGTTTCCGTGATTTAATGCATTTCAGTTCTAAGCTTTGCTCTGTTACTAGTGAAATGCTTTTAGGTTGTGACAAATGCTGTTTCTTAGCGCCCACAGCATTTTTCGAGTCAGCTATGCAAACATTCACCACCATCCTCAAGTATTAGCAGCCCTTCGAAGTGAAGCAAGCTGACTGCAACGGAAATGGGATTCCGGTGTTGGCTGCAATGTTAGAAGCCGTGTGGATGGTCGTCTGCAGTGCCCCATTGTGCAAGCCGTGGGGTTGGCCGACTCTGCGGCAGACGGAAACCACGACTGTGCCTTTGAGCATGCACTGTAGTTCGTGAAGAAGTCTCCAACTCTCCTGGATTTGGAGGAGCTTGATGATGTTGTGTCAGCTCGCCTCCGGTTCTTTCCCTCTCCTAAGGAGAAGTAAATGCTGTTGATTGTTCTAAGCATTTACTAAGTAAGTGCCTAAGCATGGCAGTAAAATTATGAAAGTTGCTAGATGATGTTTTGGCAAGTTCCAACTCGTTGCACTCACACAAATAGCTGCATTATCTTTGGACGACATTTTTTGCCGAAATCCAAATTTATCCACCTAATCCCTAATAATTTCTCTGAAGCACCAAACTTCTCGTTCCAATTCATTGCAAAATTGCGGCTCTACTCGAAATAGGATAAAGTAAATACTTCCAAATCCGGCGTTGAATCAGGTGATGCCGAAACTGATGGCAAGCCTGTGCTTGGGCATGCAACTAATGCAGTGATGATTCTTTGCCATGCTTTTATACCTGTGCACTCTGAAACACGAAATTTTGCATAAACTACTTATTTGCACTAATGCGAGACAAGATGCGGCTGAGCGTTATGCACCACCTGAGGTATCTTAGTCAAGTAAGCGTGGGAAGAGGGCTAGAAATCAGTTGGCATATTTGGAGTACAGGTTGGGTGGAGAGTTACAAAAGGCCTGAAGTCAAAAAGCAGTGCCATGCAGTGCCTGAAATTGCTCGGCATTTTCTCCTCCACATCAGTGAGAATGAAGAAGCACTGCCTTAAGCACGTTATGTTAAGGGGATCTTCACGCAAATGTGAGTCTGTTATCGATAAGTCCCAATCATCCTACATTCAGTCTGCTTGAGCAAAGCTAGGACGAATTTTTTGGGTTGGCTGGCCTTATACAAGTGTAGCTAATTGTCCATTTGCCAGGGCTTGCCTGATCAACAAGAGGGTCGGCACTTAGGCTAGGCTACAGGGGTACTAACTACTGGTCAACTGCGAAGCCAACATCGGCTGAGGTCAGCGAAAAGCTTGACCTGCAGCCACGAGACTTAAATGCGATTCCTTAATATCAGGGCCTCAAGGGGCAACAGAAGTGCAGACCAGGCATTGAAAGGCCAATGGGATGCAATGCTCAAGTTCCTACTACTTCCAGCAGATTGAAATCACAGGGGCTTTCTTGATTACCTTAGAGATGAGGCAAGTGAACTTATCGTCACATCCGCGCGAATGCAAGAAAATATAGTACTTGTCACGGTGCTGATTCAGCCGAATATTAAGAACTATAATATTTGCACCTGAGAATTTTCTCCCTACGGCGTTAAGCGAGTTAAAATGATCCACCTTTATTTGCGAAAAAAGCATTAAATCATTATGACAAAATTATTGTTGGTGGTATTTTTTAGGTCAACGTGGAACCATGGTTTTGTTCAGGTTCACAGCAATCTGTGGAAATTGAAGTTCCACTTAGCAAAGATAAGGTGGCTCTGTTAAATTAAGCCTTTCTCCTTTATCAAGTATTCGTTGTGCAGAAGATAGCTTTTCTCTTCGCAGAGGTCACTGACTAACCAATGAGGTAGACAGCACCGCTATCTGGCTCCTTGACGTCCGGTGTCACGTTAGGTGAAGCTGCGCCCACACCCTTGAAAACGATGAAAGCAAAGCATTTTAACAAAGTCATTGGAATTGATTTTACGCAGCTGCGAAGCATTGCGGCAATTCTCTAACCGCTGGAAGAGGCTAAAAGTAAAAAGGTAAGGTAAAAAGTGGCAGTCCATATAGACAATTTTCGCACAAATTTGATCTTACCGAAAAGCAGTTCCTTAGCATTGGGGTAATTAAACAAGATGTGTTTTGGAACGAATTTTATCCTTTCATTATAGATGAAGCCATTTTATAAGAAGTCCAGAAGAAACTTTCAGTGTTAACATCATTTTATCAGCAAAGATATTTTTCTCTCAGCCATGTTACGGAAAACTTCATGAAAAACATGGTCATCGAATAAGACTTGTATTTAGATCTGGACTAATTAACAAGTAATGCCTTCAAGTATAATTTAATCAGTACAAGATTATAATTGCAAGGTATAGTTCAATATTCATGAGATGCAAGGCACACAAAAATAGGCGAAACTGCAAAGCTTAGGACATGCGCCATATGATAATCAGGAATGCACACTCGCAAAGGAGGGGTTACAAACCCCTCGACAGAAGCAGCAGCATGAAAAGAGGACAGAACAACCTCAGCGGCTGCTGGATTGCATGCAACGTTGGGGAGCCTTGGCAGAAAATTGGCCCTGCGTTTCACAGAGATCAACTTGATAGGGGGAAGGTGGCATTGATAAAGTCAAGCAGTGCTTAGCTGATTTGCTCATAAGGAAAGATAGGGTGTGTAGGTAGGCGAAGTCCACAGAACTTGTGCTCTACCAAGCAAAGAAGGTAAAAGGGTGCATAAATAGGATAATGTAGGTATAGGAGTAGTAAGAAAGCATCCTCAAAAAGTCCACAAAATTTTACAACAAGAAAAGTGTAAAAGCGTGGCAAATAATGTAGATTAAAATGTCTTAGCAAGTGACACATGGATTAGTGCATCGAGATAGTAAAAGGTGGGTGGATGATGGGCGGACGGGTATTAGTGATTATCTTAGCTCCTCAGCCTCAATCTCAGTCACGGCACATTTCTCCTCTTAGCCACTGACCCGCAGCACTTAAATATCCCGCGTCCATTGCTGCTATTTATTTCTTTAATTCTTCCTGCCTTTATTTTTCAAATGAGTTTTTACCTTAATAGGCTCACACTCTCCCACTCTTCATTCCCTTCTTCCATTCCAGTGAACCATTGCGATATAAATTCGTCTGCGGTTTCTCTTTGCCTTCTTCTACTGCCAGTCCCAATTATACCGGTGTCTCGGTTGAGTGACTGATTCACTGACCTATAGATTCCCTACTTGAACGGCTTACAGACCGGCAGCCAAATTGATTAATTCATTTGCCTGGAGCACAGAGTTCATATTCCCTTCAGCACCTTGCCCTTGCAGCACATGATTGCCGCTTAGCAATGTGAAAAACACAGCTGGATCAGCTGCACAATTGTTTATTTAGAAATGGCCACACACAATCAGCACTAGTGTTATATAGCAAGAAAGAAGTTAAGGAGAGCCTGTTCAGTGTCAGTTGGCTGCTCTACCACCACGGATACGACCATCCCCACGGCTTGCCACATTGCGGCGCCGCCCATGATGACCATGCGCATGGCGACTCACATTGTGGCACCACCCATGATGACCACGCACTCTTCTCACCACACTGCGAGCCCTGTATGACACCAGTCCACGGTGCCCACTTCCACGGATATGAACATGGCCAGCCACCAAATCCCATTTCTCTGATTATCGCCTTGCTTCCTCTGATACTCACTTGCCTGCTCAGATGTGTCGCCTTTTATACTCTTCTCGTCGTCCATCAATTCTTCGCGTGACAGTTCTGCGCCACGAGATGTTCACGCTCCATGCACTTCTGTGTCACAGTCGTATTTCTTGCACTCCACCATCACACTCGTGATTCTTACGTCGTGAATGTCTCACAATTGGAGAGAACATCCTTTATTTGGTGAGCGAAGATGATGAAGTCCTTTATTGACAATGCCACGGACACTCTAAATGTGCAAATGTCGATAATGGCAATGAATTGATGATCTAGTTTCCTATCAGAGTTGGCTTGTCAATATCGTAATCGTGTTTATTCCACTTTGTCCTCCTTGTCGTAACCAGACACTCGGATGCTGTGTGCAGTGCCTGACTGGTACATTTTCTGGATTCCAATGCAAAAGGCTTTAGAATAGCAAATGCTTCTTCCCTGTTAAATGCACACTCAAGCGCTGATCACAAGTGCAATTGTTTGTTAGATTCTTTCATGCTTTCTACGCGTTTTGCAATTTTGCTGTTAAATTATGAACCTTTTAGCACGTATTTTAATTGCCCTGCATTCCGACATGAATATAAATAGGTCTTTGCAGTGCGTGACTTCAGTATTGCTTGAAAATTGAAACAAAGACAGGTTACTGCTTTCACACAAGGGAATAAATTACTTGCAATGAGTGCGTACTATAAGTAGACTGCGACAGTGATATTTAAGCAGTGCGATTTGTTCCGCCACCCCTATCATCTACAGTGAGCATATCTTCCTGATAGGCGAGTAGACCACGATGAACCTAGTAAAGAGTACTATTATTTTAATTATATTCTTTTATCTTCTTCTTTTAGTTATTTTTCGGTTGACATTACCTACTTAATTCATTTCGCGGTGACATTTTTGCCACTAGAAATATCATCAATGTGACACCCTAGACGTAATTGAACCCCACGATTATCCGTTTGGTGCATTTAGTTGAAGTGCATTTTTAAACTCCGTTTTGTTTTCGCGTAGGACTGACGGGGCTCATTAAAGGGGCATAATAATGGAAATCTATTTTGATCTTCGCACATTTGCTTGATCGTTTGGCATGCACGATCAGGATGAGGGGTTTGGTAGTGGCACTACCACCACGCATGAGGATTAGGGGCATGCGTTTGCTTACTTTTCAGCATTGACGTCACAAGGCAAAATTAATGTATGTGCTTCCCACAGCAAATAGTAGTTTGTCTATTGAAAGGTTACAAACTGCCAACTGAGATGTAAATCTCGAAAATGGTGGGTTGTCTACGAGGAGAGTTTCAGTCTCCGATGAAAATTAACATTACTGCTGCATTTACTTTAGTTAAATTTCCCTGTGCGCAATGTGCCATAGAGTTGATCACTTTGGTGCCTGTGGTTCATCGTACCGAGACAGCGCAATAGCACACATTGCTCTATTCACCACACAACACTGTAGCGAATCAAAGGAGTGGCTCCGGATAATGCTGCAATTGTGAATTTAGATTTACACTCGTTAGACAGATCCATAACAGCAAACACGATTTCATCTCAAGTCTGGTGATGCAGTGGATGCGGCAATAGCAACAGTGGAAAATGTGGAAGAAAATGCGATACCGACGTCTTGCGTGCTTGCATGTGCCCGCTTGACATATTCCGCAATTTATTGCCTAGCAATTGGAACATTTCGCATCAAAACTTCTCAAAACATGTTGGTGGATTAGCCTGCATTTATGTAAAATGGTAATCATTTCTCTTGGCGATATTTGGCCAAGGCATATTCATTTAGTGAAACTGGGGATTCCAGGCGACATCACTTAATTCAGGAGTTGCGCCATATTTACCGACCTTCTTTTCATCTGGTAGCAGACTGCTACTACCGCTACGCCCTTATGGATAACCTCTTTAAATGCCAAGCTGGAACCTTAATTTACTGTCAACCACAGAGAAGAACAGCCCTACTGCTATCCCCATTGCGGCATTCCCATAGGCGACCGTGCACATGGCTTATTTCACTGCTGGACAGTGAAATCAAAATGGCTGCAAGTTAGAAATGAGAACCGAGGCAAGTCCAGAGCACGATATTCGGCAGCGTTTGTCAATTTTTAGAATGGTGTGCTTTCTGGCAAACAGTGTGAGTGACCGCGTCTTGACCAAAAGTTCATTTGCATCTAAGGATGATTAGTAGAAGCCATTAATCAGTAGAAAGATAATGAACGGATCATGCGGAGCGTGTGAGCTAGTTGCTTCAACGCTCATGATCTTGACCGAAGCCAATTATCAACACGTCGATGACAAACCGTGTTGGCTGATGTAATAGCAGTTTCAGTTCTCTCTGCCAATATATGGAATAGGCAAAATCTCAGCCGCATCTACTGCAGCCTTTGGCTTTACTTATATATGTACATCATTGAGTGATGCGTGGGCCAAACCAACACGATCATGCGATAACCGTGGCTTGGATTTATGCGCATTTCCTTGGGTTACTTCACTGTGATAAAGTGAGTTTTTGAAACGTTAAACAACAGCAAGTCTTTCCTTCTTCCAAAAGACCAAATTGCTAGGAGGCGTCCTGCCTTTACTCACATAGCCGTAAAATTGTGTGCGCAGCCATTACCACCGTCGTCGCATGTCAAATAGCGGACACATCACCACTGATAGCGCCAACTGATTGTTTTGCAATTTATCCAAGCATTGTACTCTGGCGCGACATTCGGTGACCTCAGGCGAATGCAAAACATGGACGAGCAATAGCGTTGATTCTGGAACCAACGCCAGAAGTTTAACTTGCCTGAAGGCTTATGAAGGAGCCTCCTCATTTCATTGATTTTGGTGAACAAAACGGTAGCTTACCCCTGCCTTTTGAGTAATTCGTTGGCTAGAGAGGGTGGTGCTGATGCAAAATTCGTACTCATGACCAGCAGGGGAACTCAAAGTGGATTCTTCTGGTTGCCAGCACTTTCTTAAAAAGATGCCATTTTGCTTCTATGGGAATGGCTTAATTAACTCCGTTTCATAATACACCACTAAAACAATTGCAACTACGCAGTAATTTGCACAGTTAATACAAAATGAAAAAATTGCACGTGGGACCTTAAATGCAAGAACATTTTATCCATATGGTGATTAGTATGAGTTCTGCCAATGTCGTTATTTTGGTCGCTTGAGGCACATTGACGTTTATCTGTAAATGTAAGCTGCAGCTTTCTAACTTGTCGATGGTTATGTGGTCTGCCCCCGGATTTTCGGCCTTTCCTGACCAAATTTTAGCTTTTTGGCATAAGGGTTACCCTTGTTAAAGCAAAAGCAAAGTGAACGTGCCAGTGTTAGAATGGGTGTCATCTAGTGCATATAGAAGATGCTGAAATGCAAGTGTTCTATTGCGACATCGTTCATCATGAGATGATCGAGAGCACGGAAGCACGTGGCGCAGAACTGTCACGCGAAGAATTGATGGACGACGAGAAGAGTATAAAAGGCGACACATCTGAGCAGGCAAGTGAGTATCAGAGGAAGCAAGGCGATAATCAGAGAAATGGGATTTGGTGGCTGGCCATGTTCATATCCGTGGAAGTGGGCACCGTGGACTGGTGTCATACAGGGCTCGCAGTGTGGTGAGAAGAGTGCGTGGTCATCATGGGTGGTGCCACAATGTGAGTCGCCATGCGCATGGTCATCATGGGCGGCGCCGCAATGTGGCAAGCCGTGGGGATGGTCGTATCCGTGGTGGTAGAGCAGCCAACTGACACTGAACAGGCTCTCCTTAACTTCTTTCTTGCTATATAACACTAGTGCTGATTGTGTGTGGCCATTTCTAAATAAACAATTGTGCAGCTGATCCAGCTGTGTTTTTCACATTGCTAAGCGGCAATCATGTGCTGCAAGGGCAAGGTGCTGAAGGGAATATGAACTCTGTGCTCCAGGCAAATGAATTAATCAATTTGGCTGCCGGTCTGTAAGCCGTTCAAGTAGGGAATCTATAGGTCAGTGAATCAGTCACTCAACCGAGACACCGGTATAATTGGGACTGGCAGTAGAAGGGCGAATAGTGAAACCGTAGACTTATTTATGTGGAAATGGTTCACTTGAATGGTAGAAGCGAATGAGGAGCAGGATAATGCGTGTCTATTGAGGTGAAGACCCATTGGTAAAGGAAGTGCAGGACAAATGATATGCATGAATAAAAACTTATTAAAGGACGTGATACATGAATATCACAAGGCATGATCAGTTGGGAAAAGCAGCAGCAGAGGTCATGCCACGTCAGGATTGGGATAACTCACCTAACTGTCCATTTTCTCTGCTCCATTTTCAGACAAAAGTAGGAATGCAGACCGCCCAATCCTCCTCACCGAACTTACTTCCTCAATAGCACATCGAACGATGAAGACTCAAGAGCATGATTTATAAGCACTTTCTCGTTCAAGAAGACTTCTGCACCCCAAGCAATCACCATCATCTCCCTCATTGCCGCCTCCTGTCATTGATGAGGTGAAGTGAGTGTCAATCGTGGCATGTCAAAATTATGAACAGCACATAGACATTTTTTTTCAGGCGGCCAAAATAACATCCTCCAAAACAGCTTCTGGTTGCTTACCATTTTCCTATTTCTACTATCTATCAAGTAGAAAAGTTAAAAATTGGCTGAAAATCTACCACAAATTTGCCGCACTTCTACGACCATTTGCCATTTACTTTGACTTGTGATCATATGTCAGGTATTTGCTCCTGTGTGAATTGGACCGTGCGAGGCTCCTCCGCCGCTGCGAAAGATACATTTCTATGGGTTCTGTAACAGGTAGATTAGGAGAATAGCCAGAAATATTTTTTCATTTCCCTCCTTTTTGAAAATGTTTTCCTCGAGGATGCTGAGAAATGCGTAATAGTTGAGTTTATTCCAACTAAGAATTGCGTTTCCTCTTCGCCCCCTTCCAATGGCTTTCGCCATCTCCAGCTATTGTTATATCAAAGGGGAAGAGTCAAAGAGGGTCTCGCGAAACTCAGTTAATAAGTCTTCTGTGTCACCTTTTCAAAATCACCCTGGCAACTGCGATTTTTGCTCCAACCTCTTACATGACTGCTGAACCTTTTTTGGAAGGGGGCTTTGATGTTCCACAAAACAGCAGTGTTCTTTCCTGACAAAATAGGCTTCATTATGCATGTGTATGTGTGAGGTGTGCATGTGTGCAAGGCCCATTCCTCTTATCCCCTCATTTCTCGTCTCGCCTGATCTATCTGGTTGAAAGGTGGTAGGAAAACAGGAGGAAGTGTGTGCGTGTGTCTGTATATGAGTGGGTGGGTTGTTCCATTTGTTGGTTGGATGGTCGACGTCCTTGATTGCAGTCCTGACAGGATAGTCAACTTTTGAAAACAGGGTTTGTTTCTTTGCTTGCCTCTACAATAGACCTCCATCTGGTATCCTCTCAGTCATGAGATAAGCATGCTCTTCGATGTTGGGTACTGAAGACGTCCCTAGCGTCTTCCAGACAGTCAAAACACCTGTCCGGACAGAATAGAAGATTAACCATCATGGTTGCATAGATGATTTGGAACATTTATCCACCATGTCACGTATTTGTGGCGTCAGTTTCTGATACGAAAAATGTAATGTCATGTGACATGCATCAGTGGTGTGGGTTGCCGACGCTTTCTCTTTGCAAAGGTACAGGATCTTTCTAAAATGAGATAGAACTCCCTCCCCATTCCCTACCCACTGCTGCAGGTAAGCCTCTCGATCCAGACCTTGAAAAGTCAACATATTTGCCAGCGTCACATAGTAAAACCTACTTCCTCCTGTCTGCCCTCAAATGAAGAAGTTTAGCAAGCATGAGGATAGGGCGAGGATGAAGTTTGGCTTTTCTGTCTACTTTTAAAAAGTAATAGTCAAAAGCGAAATCACCAGAGATCCTTTGTCATCGATTCAACACTAAATGACTGGTGAGGCCCCCACTTTGGGTAGCCTAGCCCAGTGGCTAAAAGTCATGAGGAGATAGCCGTATGCACAGACGCTACAATTTTTATCAGCCTTCATGATTGACAGGATGCCGACTGACCCATTGCAGATGAGTGTCACCATTGCCGCATTTTCATTGGCTTGTCAAATTGCTGGAAAATCGGTAGTCCTTGAGCGACCCATAGCACAATAAAATAACAAATAAAGTTGAGCCAATTTTCAGTTGCGGCATTTTAAAACACGAATTCCATTTGTTTTCCAATTTTTTTCCTTTTTAGCGGCATAGTGAATCAGTCTTACCAAGGGGTGGAGGCCTTTTTTCACCACACCTGTATTTTGCACGTTCTCTTGTCTTGAGAAGTAATCGCAGGTGTATTTTAACATGAATCGCCCCTTTTCTATTTCCCTTCAACTACAAAAACAACAAAATCAACAAGAAAAAAAGGAGAGGAGCAATGAATACCCCTATTGCTATTGTGGAGGTGAATTAATTTCGACAATTTAAAATTTAGCATAGTTAGGTTGAGAAGTCAAGAGTGCATTCATTTGGGGCACAGGGGTGTGCGGTTAAAATTGGGTGGTAGAACATCGGGAGCTGGAAGACAGCGGGAGAGAGATAGAGAAGGCAAGATCGAGATTGCAGAGGGGGTAGAGGAGAAGAAGGTGCCTTGGTCTACGCCATCTCTTTATCTCGTCCTTTTTTCTCAGGCACTTTTAATTATTCCAAGGCTTGTGCGGCAGATAATGCAATATCGTCCTCCTTCTCTATGTCATTTTTAGACCTCAATCAGACTCTTTCACTAACTCACATTTAACAAGCTGACTAGTGCCTTCGTGGCTGCCAGACCACTTTCGCCATCATTTCAAAGCTTTTTTTGAGAAAATTGAAAAAGGGGCTGAAAAGCACCATCTCTTTGAAATGCAACCGGAGCAGAAAAATTTTTACTGCGCCTATTGACATCCCAATGGGCACAAGTGGGTGACATTAAATGGTGATCAGGTCGTCGTACATGTCCTAGGTCAGTTCACCTACCGCAGTGCTACTACTGTTTTTGCGCTTGCGCGTTTGATAGTAGTGGCACTTTCCGTGTATATCTTGACTTTCAGCAGAGTGATAGTGGAACTTTTAGCTGCAGTCAGCCGGTTATACGTCTGTGTGTGTCGATTCTGGCTGCGGTAGTGATGCTCGATCCACAGTCCCGGTAATTCTTCGTCTCTGTGAGTCTGTCCCTAGATGCTTGGTCAGTGGTAATAGTACACATAGGGAAGGAACACGCACCTGTGGGAACTAATCGTGAGCCCGACAAAAAAATTAGTGCTCATGAGAAACAAGCGTATTTGTCCGCTTTTAAGCCGTGTCTCATTGGAGTAGACTGCTGAAGGATGGTTTGGCCAATATTTGCAATTCGTCGTTTCCTACCATCATTTGATGACCTGTGAGGGATACTTCGCGACGCCACGGTGTCCAATTCTGCATACTTTCCTTCCCCCCACCCCAAGGAAAAGGCTACAGTTCAACTGTTGGTTTTGTCATAAAATCTACCGACGGTTAACCACTTCGTTTCGCCTCAGCTAAAGGCCTGCTATATCATGCTTCTGTGCTATGTTGTAAGGCTCTTCCCCCGTCTTCGACCCTTTGCCCTCCGCTATTATTTACATTGCATTCTTAGTGCATTATGCAGTCGCCTTCTGCGTAGTTTACCTTTCATCTTCTTCTGCCTCCTTTAATTCACATCAAGGAGACAAAATTGAACTGGAGAGTATTGTTGAATAAACAAATCTGCTCCAAGCATGCAATAGCCAAAAAAGTGGCAGATATTTTACGCTACCTGTTTGATAATTGCAGTGAAAAGGAGAGTTATAGGACAAAATGAGATATCTTTTTCCTCTCTTTCCCCGCTTTCTCCCTCCGATTCCCCTCTAGAATGAAAAGGTGATTATTTCACAAAATTGAAGATGAATCGTGGAAAATATTTAACCTACACTTATTCTTTCCACCTCGGAGAGTGATGCAAGCAATCTACTCAAGTCCATATAGTGCTATAAAATTTGATTGGTGCGCCTGTCTATCCTCTCGCAAAGCCTGGCGCCAAAGGCTGTTCACCGAGGAATGGGGCGTCATTACATTCCACACGCTTTTGGTAATGAAATGATCCTGTGAGTGCGTGTGTCTGAGAGAGGCGTTGTTAGAGTCAAATCGTGTCATGCATTCTCTGGCGTTCGGTACTACAGAGGAGGTAGGGGGTGGGGAGTAGGAGCAAGTAACAAATGTGCCAATCTACATCACTACGACTTGATCAAGATAGCAGGCAGGTAACAGTTGTGTTTGCACGCGTGTGTGTGCATGCGGTAGCATGTGTTGATGCCATGCAGCAACCCTGTGAACGAGTGCGATCATAATCCCCCAAGTCCAGAAACATATCTACAGTGATGAACTGATGCGTTTACTTCATCCTTTTTTACTGTCTCAATGTAATGATAAACTATTTCTCCCCTCGGAACGCCTCATAAACGGCTCTCATTCATCCTTGGAAGCTCCAAGCAAACAAAAACACCCGCTCCAATTTTCGCACAAAATCTTGCTCAACCGAACCCATAGCCAGCCTCTATCAGGAAGCTATCAGCGGAAGACTTGTGGAATGAAAATGGGAATCCATCCACTTAGATATTTCATAATTGAACTGCCGATTTCTAGGTAGAAGCGCGTGCGATCAATAATGGTGTATGCTGGATGGACTTCCCCTTTGGTTCTACTTATCGCATCTATCACTGACATTGCCTACATCGGTAATACTCTTACGTGAACCCTGAATTGGGCTGCAGCATCTTGGGTAGTGAGAAATTCAGCACAGGTGATGACAATGGTGCTGTAGCAGCCTTTTCAGTGGAGGCAATCACCTACACTGCAGCTGCACCAAAGCCGCAATCTGGGCCACAGCCACTGCTAAACTCTGTCTTCCGGCTACCGAGTACACCATTTTGACTGCGATAAGACCAGTTTTATCATGCTGCGATAGAGCTCACTTTATTCATGAAGATATGAGCTCATATCGGTTAGCTCAATGTCAGAAGAATTAACATCCACTAAATATCCACGTCTCAATCTAGAACCACTTCTACTCTGACTGTTTGCAGCAAACCCTTCGACAAGTAAACACCCAAGGTACATTAAGATATTTACTTGCTTTCAAGTGCACCGAGGACTAGGAACAACCGGCAATGATGTGTAAACACGGAAGAATACGGAATAAGGAACATCATGGAGCCGTGCTTAAAGAGCTGACACCAGATACAATGTGTAAGTCAGCAAGTGTCTGCATTAGGGTGCAGACAAAAATAAAGTACAAAGGGTGGAGAATGAACTCAATCACGAAAATTGGGCCAAGGCGACAATATTCGGTGAAAGAGGAATGTGAAGTCGACATGCAGGACCTCAGTGTGTAGGTAAGACGCGGTAATTGAAACATTGCCTGTGAAGTGAGAGTTAACGGGGCTGGCAATGGGCGCATCGGAGCGCAGCAAAGGCTACTACAGCTCCACAGGTGCGTAAGTCGCTCCTGATATTGCACCTTCGACACGTCCCCACGACTGCATAATTACCGCCATGTCCACTGTGCTGCCACACGCTACGTCACCAGGGAGTGCTTCTCCATTACATTCACCTTACCCTTACCGATGTTGGTAATTTTATTCTAATGAAAGGGACTTGCACTCCTTTCGGGTAGTTCTCTAGCAATAGGGGCGATATTGGTTGCTACAGCTTGCGACAGAGTATATCGTTTGCTGCCACCTCCTAAAGGACCGTAACTGTGCGTCCTACCTTTACTATCGGGTCATTGCATATTTACCTGATCGGTGCCTTTGTCGATATCAAGTAGCTGGTGTACTTGACAAAAGAAGTCATAAATTCTACTTAATTGCAGTGACTACACAGAAAGTGTGCAAAAAGTGAAGGACATGTGTGCTAAAATGCTTGTGTTACTTGTACAAATGCGATTAAGTATATTGAATGACATTCCCTGCTACTGGGCATCTGCTCCCCAATCGCAAGCCTCAAGCCACACCCACTTAACACACTCCAGAGCAAATTGTCTCAACTCATGGACATTGACGCTAGGCAGTCGGTCGTGCCTTAGACACTGCGGCATCTCTTGAGCAAAGCGGCTCTGACCACTGACTCACAGCGATGGCAATGCTAACGATAATGTGGATTTGGCTTAGTCAAAAACCGAGGTGGTCCAGCCCAAGTGTTTTGAAACATGCAATGAAGCCATCTATCGATGGACAAATTTGCAGTCAGGAAATAAGAATTAAGATTATGTTGCTTAAGAAAATCCTACTTTTCCAGCTAATCCTTGTGCAAGCAACTTTTCAACCAACAGGCGTGCGTTCCAGCCATGGAAATTGCTCGTCTATGCGCGCAAATGTAAAGGACAAAGGAGTCTACTCTGAGAAAAAATCACGCGCCGGTGGTCAAACACACGTATCCAAAGCAGCGGTCGATCTGCATAATTACGAGATGCAGATGCAAATCCACAACTGCCTAAGTCCTTCGTCTAAAACAAGTGCTATAAATCAGGATAGCCATTAAGCCAATGTCGATTCGGAATTTCGCCAATCTGCCAAAGGAGAGGCATCTTGTACAGTCGCCACCGCGCCTCATTAACTGTGCTCGGGTTGGTTCTTGAGAGGCTCTTTGCATAACGTCACGCACCTATACGGTATTTCTTCAGAGCACAACCCGGGCACAGATGCGGCAGGCGTTTTGATTTGAGTGGTATCAGATGTCGCAAGTTCTACAGAGCCTTCAAATGGAAGCAAGTGTTGGATTACTATCGAGAAGTATGCGGCCCCCAGGAGATGTTTATCTCACTGCTGCTCACGACACGCACATAACACTGATGGGTCGAGGTCTTTGAAAAAGTGGAGTTGAGTGTGGAGTGTGACAGAAGTGATGGCCACACAACTAGCACAAGCTGGACTGGCAGCCGTGGGTATGGATGAACTCTTTGCCGACTCCGACCTCACTACGTATCCTCCTTTAATCCCACCATGGTGTGTACTACAAGTTGGCTGTTAGAGATTGGATCAGGGGAATGCTGTTCTCTATTGACGCGCAGCAATCGACGAGTGTGAATTTGCATCTACTGCAACTACGAACTGCATAGCAGCTCCACCACCTTATCCATCAACAGCCTCCTTAAGCTCCAGGATTAGGACCATCACCTGTGATTTCTGCTACGAGGATGCTCTTTTGCTCTTTCCTTTTCTGCGCATATACGATTGTTTTCCAGGTTGGAATGTGGCCCATTTGTTAAAAAGGTGCTTTAGGCCTTTTGCCTACAGGGAGGGTATGGAGCGACCGAAAAACTGATTTTGTAGTAGCCTTATACACCTAGGATTGAATTGGTCTCCAGCTCTCCCCCCTGAGTCTGGTGCTTACTGTTACAGACATTTCCACCTCAAAACAATACCCGGGTCGCAAAGAGTGTATAATATTGATGGGAAAGGATCACATGACATCATCATAGGTTTGCTGCAGTTCGTGAAGAGCGTTATGTGGAAAAGCGAAGAACTAGAATGAAGGATGTTTGTAGACTCATCTTTGGTAAGCGGTCACCGCTACCAGAGTAAAAATTGCAGAAATACACGACAGAGCTCTCCCAGCCATTGGAAGCAGACAGAGATGCGTTTGAAGCACATTTTAACGGGATTCGATATGCATGCATTTCAAGTCATCAAACGTATAACCTTTGCAACGTCAAACTTTAAATTGACAATTTTTGACGAAGAGGACCATTTGTTGGCACGTCTGCCAAGTTTTTCCTACTGCAGTTAAGGTGGTATACGGAGTAGTCAATGTTAGGTAGTAACTGATTGCCCATGCTGAACGAAACGAACTAACACCTTGACGTACTTCATATCATCGTCACATCGCTCTTAATATTGTTGCACGAGAAATGCTTTATTAATGTACGGGTTTCATTTTAGCCGGGGGATATTCAACGCCGGTTAAGCCTTTACCCACTATAATTTAGTTGCAATTATTTTGTCGCCTCACTGTCGCATGCCTAGGGCAAATTTTAATTGAAATCAATAATCACGGTTCGGGTCAGGGTCCCCGCTATTTCATTTTCCGTACATTTCCCAGATCGTGACGTGCTCTCTACTTCAACCTATAAAGACGCAAGTCCTGATCGTGGTAATCGACCCACTTCAAATTAGGCGACAACATAAATTTCAACTGGAACAATCCTGTCCAAACGCTATGAAAGCATGCTGGATTACCGCATCTTCATCCAAAAAAGATAAAAAACCTTTCCCACTTTCACGAAACTATCACTGAGGAATGCTGTCCAGGGATGACACCACACTGCAACACGAGACGCCGTGCAACACGTGTCACTGATCGTATCACAGACGTGTCAGCTGATGTGAGGACGTGAACCACACAACCGAGCGCATTCCAGTGCTTTCCACTAATTCTCGAGCTCTGCGCATTATCGTCATTCCTACCATGCAGTTCATCTTCGAAGCCCCCTGCTGCTTCGGTTCATCCTCGTTACCGGGCTCCTTCTCGTCCTCCACTTCCACCGCCTTCCTCTCCCTCGCCATTGCGCGTCACTCCCAAACTTCCAATCCGCCATTCTAGAGACGTCAGGAGATCCAAACCAGTGGAACAAATGGAAGTGGTAGTAATTAAGGGTAAGTTATGCTCCCACCTCCTCCTCCTTCTCCCGCTTCTATCCTCCCCGCTTTCCCTCCTCATTCATGTCCATTTGGCATTGCAATATTAGCTCAACTTTTAGTTCCGTCATTGCGACATATGTGTGGACAACTAGGAGGAGCCTCTTTATGCATATTTCCTCCAACTACGTGAATTGTTATGCTTTACTAGCCGTTTTATGGCCAGGAAGGTGGGCGGTCTTGTAGGTGGGTAAATGCATAAATCCACAAATGGACGGAAGGAGAAGGAAGCGAATGACATGTTTAACAGAACCGTGCAAGATGTTCAACTTCTGACTTTAGCAGAAATAAACATGGCCTCCAACTCTGTCCACTGCTTTGTGTTTCATGCAGTTGTCTTATCTGGCCCCATCTCTCCTTTTCCCTTGCTCAACCCTCCTCTTCCTTCTTCTTCAGTTACACAGTTATGTTGCTTTGCCTCCACTGGAGGGCTTTAATCACCTCCATTGTTCTTCCTGGTCAGAGGCGACAATTCACCAAGAGACAGATTTAGGAGCATTCATTAAGTAATCACGTTCGCTAGCTGCATAGCAATGTTTGCGGTAAGTGGCCAATTCGTCCAGCCCATTCATGTTACCCACTGCACCTACTGTGCCGCACTCGCTGTTTATGCTTCCCTTAAGTGCAGTCACAACCAACAACCCACTACCAGCACTAGAAGCAGTAGTCCTAGTGGCCTGTGTAATCTTGCCCCATATGCGCGTCCGATCTTTTTTTTGTTCACTTAGCAAAGGGTTACACTTCTCGTATGTTGGCACTGCTGCTGTTTAAGTGGGCTTGAAATTGGAGTCAGATCTTAATATTTTTATGTTCCATTCATACATGCTCAAGTAATGCAAGCGAAAACACCTAGTAAAGTTTTTTTTTTTGAAATCTGTACATGTTTAAACAAGAGACATGCCACAACAGAAGCAATCATGGAGTAAGCCGAAAAGAAGTGTGGCTGAGTAGTCAGGTCAACTAGATTAAAGAGGTGAGGTCAGATACCAGGCATCCGCTTGCGCCAATGTTAAGCTTAGGAGCAGTGACAGGGCTATGGTCATGTGCTTATTTGTCACAAGGTTTTGAATTAAGGGAAAATGGGAGAAGCGAGATGCAGGTTTGTAAAGTGAGGGGAGCAAAGAATAGCATCTACAAAATTGAACAAGGCGACAGGTCGGTAGCAGCAGAGGCCGTATGGGAGTGAGAACGCCAATGTTAGTGGAGTGAGGAGGTGCTCACTGGTGCCATAGACTGCTAGCGGAAAGAAGCACATGCTCAAAGGCGTATGTGGTGCTACCCCGATGGAGAGCTAGTAAACTCTGCAGGATGGACAGCGACCTTCAGTGAAACGAGTACATGGCACACGACAGAGGCCACATCGGCCAGCACTGCTTTGTTTGGATCAACCTGTAATTTACTTCCTGGCGATTGCAATGAATGTGAACAAGATTGTACTTCTCAATGTTGACAGTAAATATCACGAACAATAAATCTGACAACCATTTTATGTTTTATTTGCAATCATTGGTAGTGAATTCCACCTTGTTCAAGGGCGTTTTACAAGGGAAATTCTAGTGCGGATAAGCATTTCCATCCCAATTATTCCCCTGGGCTTGTACAATGGCAGCTGTAATTCCTTGCAGTTGCGTAGAAGTAATGACACGTGGATATGCATAATTAATTCCACGCTAAAATATTTTTTTACTCATTCAAACATTTTTACGTGCAAATATGGAAGTCATGGTTGTTTAACTCCTGCTGTGGGGATCACTTAGGCGCCTTACCACTGTGCAGCAAAATGAATATCATGATTGCTGCCACTGATTATGCAGCATTGGCGCATGAATAGAAAGGTGTATGCTGCAGTTGGGAGAGCCAACGAAGTTTCGCAATTGAAGGGCTGTAAGAGGCATCTGAATTTGGTGGCTGCCTTAGTCTAGTGGATAGGTAATTCTGCAGTGAGAACAACGTTACAGATTGATGTAAAAGCGGATTATACTCCCAGAGGTATGCTGAATCTCGTAATCTGTTACGTTCCTCCTTTTAGGCGTTGCTCCCTACCACTCGCTGTGGCCATGCCTGATGGCCAGCACATTCCCCTCGCCACATATATTTCCCATGCAAAACAAAATTCCTGGTCCAGGAGAAGTGACAGAAGGTGTCGCTTTATTTGCGTTTAGGGATCTTTTTCACTTGCATGAAAATGATTGACTGGCACAATTGAGTGCTGAGCTTAAGGCACGGGAGATTAACTATGGGGATAAATTTCGTTCATGGTGACACAGAGATCTGCAGGCAGGAGTGAAGAGTGAATGGATACCTGCAACCCATAAAATACATGCTTGTTATATTTACTGGTACTTTCGTAGTAGGTTCCATTTTCAGGACCAACTTTATTCGTTTTTTGAGATAATCGTGTTTTGCAATGTACTGACATCTGCAAGAGGTGATTACAATGTACCGAACTAGAACGTCTTGTACTCAAACTACTGGGTGAATTTAAGCATTCCCAGGACAAATACGCGGGTAGAGTTTGTTCAGCTGGAAAATCGCACTTGTGCATGAATAGACGCAGGTAATGCATAACAGATGTCCAGAAAATATGAGGAGGTATGAAGCATAAATAAGCGGAAAATCCGTGTCCCCAACCCTCGGCGACGGACATGTTGGCCGTTTATTTGTGCTGCAAAATGGACAGATCTCTCTTTAGTTAATAAGGCATTTAAAGGAAAAGCTATGGATTCGTATTCACTGTTTTTCTAAATGTCAGTTTTAGGTTGCGGATTTGGTTCATAAATTGGTTAAAAATCTAACACACCTTCCATCTCTTGGCTCGATGCTTTTTTGCTGGCAGTTGACTGATTATGGCTGCAAATTACCTTTCAGTAGTAGATTAGAAGGTACACACTAGCTCAACGTCAGCATCACGCGTGACAAGCTAATTCCGCCGATGAATTGTGACTCCGCACGATGTCTTTGTTGCGCGAGAATATTCAATCTTCTTTTCATCTCCCGCATTCCATGTGCATTTCCTTCCATGTACTAGATTACGCTATTAACGTTGACGCCAATCTCCTAGCCAATCGCACCATTTCAAGCATGACATGGGACAAAACACGTACTTCTGATTGGCCATTGATGTTTTGTGCGAGAGCCACAAGACTCAGTACACCAATAAAAAGATAGGGTAAACTGAATTGCCATGGTAATCAGTGCCTTGTCACACATGCAGAAATCATGAAGGCAACAGTAAATTTTGGATGCTGGGAAAAAAGTTAATGCAATAAATAGAAAGTCAACTTTTATTTAGGACTTTATTTGACGTGAATTTTGGAGGAGTATAGGAACGGCCCTAGTGCTATTGAAATCTCCGAACTAGAAATGACCTCTCACGGAAGTCAGTGTTAAATGAAACGTGCGACTGGGAAGAAGAGCCCGGATAAATAAATGAAAACTTCATTACTGGCTACAGTTACCGTGAGATAGGAGTTGCAACTGAGATTGGATTATTTTAGGCAATATCTTATCATATTTGATTTTGCCTCCTGTAATATTACTTGCAAGATCATATGCCAGGGCAGGTCTTTGAAAAAGAATGCAGAAAAACCGTTTGGGAAGTAGAAAACTCCAAATAAAAATTGCTTACAATTTTCCAGTTTTTGTGAATCTAATGATACGAAAGATGAGCAAAGGTAAAGCGGCTCTGTTAATTTTAAAAAAAGGAAAGTAGGTTGTATATTTCAATAAAAAAAGCTTCTTGTATTCGTATAATGTAATTAATGGATAGAAGGAGTTAGACAAGTGCGTGTTGTAATAGTTGGATCGAAATAGCTACAGAATGACGGAATTTCGCGACTAACAAGCTGGCGTGTGCAAAATTATACACGTGACGTTGTAATGCATCATCAGTGAGAGAAAGAGAAGGGCATTAAGGAGAGACGAAAGGAAGCAACTCTGTTTACAAAACTTCCACAAATATCTTACTCGGTAAAATAGCCACCACTGTAGTTGGTAAATTTTTCTCAATGCAGTAAGTGCTAGCAAATAATGCATTTATAGAATTTCCTGTCCCTTAAAACCATTAAAAATCACCCCTTACCTCTCATGATTCTCTTCTACCCTTGAATGCAATCTGTCTATTCTATTTTACGTGTGTCAATCATCATCGGAAGGTATGGGAAGCATCATCAGAGGAAGAAGGATATTGAGATTGAGGCTGCATCTCCCATCCTAAATTTCAGTGTGACAATTCACTGACAGGTACTAAAATCCTTAAATTTTTGTAGCATCAGGCGGATAGACCTCAGCCTTAACCAGTGTTTGACTTTCAGCAGAGGAATAAAACCTGTGAACTACCTTTTTGTCTACAGACCCTCACACACGTAAATTAGCACTGTGACCTCAATTGCCGTAAATCAAGTTGCAAATGAATTATTCAAAGGAAATGGTTTTAGATAAGCTCACATTAACTTGTAATTAGCTGAGGTATGAAACAGAACCACAAGGTGTGAACAAACAACAGACAAAGTGAAGCACTCCCTCATTTTTGTTACTGATAAAAGTCCTCCACATTAGGATTTCTGGAGTAACTGTAGAATTAAAGTGAAGTTATGCCCACCGGAAACAGAAGTGAGAGAGTGGAGCGTTAAGTTCATCTCCTTCAAGGGTCAGGTTTGGACTATGATGCGGCGACATAGTTGAAGGGCCAGCTCACACTGTGTGCCAAAGGTGAAGTGAAGCAGGCCACTTCTCATGTCGATAACGCTGTTGCCAAGTATTACATTAAGCAGAAAAAGCATTGATTAATAAGTGTAAGAGATGGCTTTGCTAAAGACTGGGCAAGATATCCAGTCGATGGCAAATTGGACTACGATGGTACAGCAATCTTCCATCTCAGAGTTCAGCGCTAATTTAACCCCAGCACTGTCCTTCTTTTGACTGATCAGCACTTTGTAACATTGGGATGACCATCTTAGTGCTAAAGTTTGTAAACAAGGGGACACTACAAGACAGCTGCGAATGCTACCTTCTTCATATTCTGCATGCTCGTGGTACAGTTATGTGAAGGTCCTCAACTAAATAGGGCTTTTCGGCAAAAAAACCTCCTTTCGGCATTCCCTGCTCTGTCCATCTGCCTCTCTTCGATTGTGGTTACGCTGATGTTGACATGCCATTTCTGTCACCATTGACTGGCGAAATACGATATCAAGCACTAGTTACTGAAATTAGTTTAAATTGCCCCAAATAGCCTCCTAGAACTAGATTTACCCGAGTGATATTTACTGGAAAAGCATTCAGACATCCGATTTGCTTCCAAATGGGGGGAAAAATTAGGTGACAACTTACTTCTACGGTGTATCACGGAATTAGTTCTAGTGGGATAAAAGACATCAGGAGCGGGAAGAAAAGAAGTGGCGCAGGCATCCGCCCAGTCAAGTGGACCGGTAGAATGGCAGAAGAGATGGCGGTGGAAGGTGGATTGAGGCCAAAAAAGTAAGAAGTGTGTTTGAAAAGTGATTTAGATGGAGAGGGGAAGGAAGGAAAAATAACAACATCATCGAAAGACGTCAGAGTTGAAGTCAGTAGGTTGAGAACTTAGAGGGGAAATGAACAGTAAACCCCAGACTAAAGATTTAAGATAACCACTAAATTCACGTTTCTTTACCATCCATTTTTCTACATTGCTAAGTGACTAGCCATCCATCTACGTGTACCCATCCATTCGTAGGTCCATTTTTGGGCAACGAATAGCTGTATTGTTATTTTTTATTTCAGTTGATCATTTCCAAAAAAATCGTTCCTTTGACCATAACTCCCCTCTATTTAGATTAACAGCCAGTCGAACAACATATTAAGAGTGCTAGAGCCTCGAACTAGAAGACCACTTTAGCAGCGTAATAAACATCACGGCCCGCTGTGTGCTGACCCAACCACCCGCCAGTGTGCTAATGTTAGTTCGTGGAGTAGACGGACAACCACAGACACAAAAAGACGTCAGAATTCTTGTGCAGCCGAATCGCGCCCTTTCCTTTAGCAACATTCATCAAGCATAACATTTACGCAGGAGTATAGGGCAGCTCATAGTCCACATTGCCGGCCGCTACGTGAGGTCGAGCCCGCCTCGCCTCTTCAACTTGTTTCCAATACACTGTCAGTGCAATAACCAGGGACTTCTAAGGGAGATTTGTTACTGCAAGGCTATCTAAGGCAGTAATAATCCCATTTGGAAGCGGTTGTAGGCTCTTCTTTTGTTATGAAGGGATTATTGATAGGGGAAGAAAGACCGTGGTTATCGGTTCGTTTAGTGCAGATAATTGCACTTTGTTCTCAGCACACCAAAGTGTTACTTCGTCAGCTTTCCCTTTTCGCATTCATGAAAATCTTCCTTGAACATTGCGCAAAGTCAACCATCACTAATGCGTTTATATCATTCGCATCTACCCATTTATCAGCAGGCTAACAAACAAAAAAAATGGACCTGCATAAAATAGGGAGAAATGGAAGCTAAAAGAGGCATAAGTGCTTCGGTTTGCACATATCAGTTGATTGATTGGCAAGATTGCTTAGCAAATGCTGCTATCTATCAACTGACCTATTAGCGTGGATGAGTCAGCAACGAGCCGGTCATGGAGAGCACAGACCATTTAGACCCAAGTCGCCCACCTACCAACCCATTCGGCGGCTTAGTCACAGCGCCTGCTGGCGATTGTCACTCCTAATTGGTGTATACTTCGAATTGTAATGACAGTGGTTAGAGAAGGGGAGGATTTAAGGTGCTAGCAACGCGATCAACCTCCATCCACCAATCAGGAGAGGTGGGTAAAAGAAGGGTAGCTTCATCGTTCCGGCATCGCAGCAAAAACAGCTGCTAAGTGCTAAGCCATGTGTAAGGCATTGATAGAAATTGCGTGAACATATTTGAAGGTTTGTCTAGGGTTATGCTTTTAGCACTAAAAGTCTGAAGCTCATTGCCTTATGGGCCAGCAGCACACTAAAGACCTCTTCGCAATGCCTAAGCATTAGCATTTTTTCAGCAGTACTCACCAATAATATCGTCTTACAATAACACCACTGTTCCTGCTGCCATTACCTCTTAACAACCCTTCATATTCAGCAGATTTTCCTTGTACGTACCAACCATACGATAGAGCAAATAATTTTCATGCTACAAAGTAACGAGTTTCGTTGCGTGGCACTTACAATACAAATGATTGTGCAGGTGCAACCTTATAAGGCAGAAAGGCAGTAAATGTCTGCCATTAGTGTAAAGGAACGTCAAAAATATGTTGCCACTCCTGAACTGAGTAATGCCAATGGGTATCCCTATTGTCACCTAATGAGCATACCATGGCCAAATATCGCCAAGGGGAGTGATTTACATTTTGCGTAAAAATAGACTACACCACCAACATGTTTTGAGCAGTTTTGATGCGGGTTGATCCAATTTCCAGGCCATAGGTGACGTTCGTTCCACATTCCCCACCGTTGCCTTTATTACAGCCACTGCATCATATGACTTAAAATAAAGTCGTATTTGCTGGCTTGGATTTGTCTAACCAGTACAAATCTAATTTCAGATTTGAAGCCTCGTCTCGACCGTGAGGTAAGTGTACCAGAGCCATTCCTCCGATCAACTCTTGGATACATTACATACGGGACATTTATTTAAATAACCGTAATAGTGATATTAATCCCCACCAGAGATTGATAATGTGACCATAGACCACTCACTCTTTCCCTTAATATAAAACGCAAGAGGCATTTAATAATGTTTACTTTCGTCCAAATTGTCAGATCGATGATATTTCCAATGGCATGTATGCTAACACATGATGAATTGATGTATTAAGTCAAACTGAAAAACAGTAACTAATATTTAGTAAATTATGGGATAGTAGTGCAGTAGGAATCATTTATTTTCTAAACACCATGGTCTACACACTGTTCTTGCATATGTGGTGTCCTGCGGATGGTCACGAGTGCTGGACAAATTGCATTACTTGATTATCACTGATGCAGTCTACTTATAGTGCGTTTTCACGCAAGTTACTTGCAGAGATTCATTGACATCTACACTGATGTGCATATGCGCACTTACGGTGCCTGTGGCGTTGTCTATGGGGCACTTTATAAACTTTCATCAGTTTAAGCGCGGTCTATCCGTTGAGAGCAATTCGTGATGTGATCATCACGAGTGTGGAGATGGCCTGCAACATGTACGAATGTAGCACCAAAAGTACATGAAGAGCAAACACCACGCAGATCGTGCAGAGACGATGAGAATGGTATAGAAGGCGACACAGCTGAGCAGGCAAGTGAGCATCGAAGGAAGCAAAGAGATAGTTAGAGAGATGGGATTCGCGAGCTGGCCATATTTGTATTCGTGAAGTCGACACCGTGCAGTTCGGATTCGCAAAGCGAAAGACAGAATTATGATTGCTGACGCCCAATGTGTGCTGAGTTAAAAGGAAAGAGTAAGTTTGGGCAGCTGCTAAAAATGAAGGAGTCCAAAAAATGTCCGAAAATTGAAGAATGGCAAAAATTTTTCCTCGATTACTCGTACACTGCGTAAGTCTCTACTTAGCCATGATGGCGAGGAAGAGCGTAATACGGTGTATTGCAAAGTCACCAAGCTATCTCCCTACCCACGAGAACTGATTTACGGGCTACTTCTTGTAGATACTTTGAGCAACTAGCCTTCTGTCTCTGTTCATTCTTTTCCAGGTGTAGCCTTACTTTTAATCTAGGGTCCGATGTTAGTGCACTTTCGCGCACCCATCATGACCACATTGAGACTCTACTGCATATCTACCGCTTCTTTCCCAATGATAGTAGCTCTTCAGAAACAACTGTACGCATCATGACTCTACCAGAATAGGCGCAATTTATTCCTCTGTAAGCAGGCTACATTTACTGACTGTGAAACATTTTAAAGCCTCTGATCACAATGCATAAAAGCAAGGCCAGTGTATTGAAAGGAAATATAAACGGTTTTGCAAAAAAAGGTGGGGACTGAAGCAATTTTGAGTTTAAATTAAGGTTAAATTGTCAGCTTTAAGGAATACATGCATTAGTCCATGTCATTCCTGAGCAAGGAAGAACTGCTGATGCTGCTACGAGATTTCCATGTTCGGTTTTGCTTCATCCAAACTCTGCATCCCTGCACGCGAAGCCAGACTCCTGGATTAACCAGATTAATTAAGATATTGTATTGTGAAAATATGTAATATACAATTCGACAATCCAGCATCTAAATAGGCTTTTAGTCTTTTGTTTGCACAAAGAGGAAAAAATGCGGTTATCTTCACTTTTATGCGATTAACATCAGGTGGTCACAGCTAGCTGCGCAGAAAATTACTTAATATTAAATTCCCCTTATTCGAGGGCACTAGTTAATCCTTCGCGCTCAAACTGAGAATGCTTTTAAAGCAATTTAGGCTAGATAACACGTAGGTCACTTGTAAGTTATACCACGGATGCAAGCATCCAGGAAGGAGGCATGTTCGCTAGAAGTTATCTACTTGAGAATGGAGTGCTCATTCAGGAAATTTGAATTGCAATTAGTGTTGTCCAACGGCCAGAAGGATGTGTTGAAGGCCTACACAAAGGTTGAGAATCACGCGAATCAAATGCCAACGCATTTGGGAGAGCACTCAAATTTGAAGTGTGCAAATCCTTTATGTGGGACCTTATTTATTTGTCGTATTTAACAGGATATGGACGAGTGATTTTCGGAGTGTAATCGTTACCGCACAGTACAGGCTCCATCAAGGCATCGTGCATTACCGCCATTTAATTTGTATCTAGCACATTGACTCTGCGCATCAAAAAATGGATGACAGCGGTATTTTCTCCATTAAGAAGGGGTTATATAGCATTGTATTCATGAGAACATCTACCATCACTGGGCCAAAAGTACGCAATTCGATTAAAGAATATTGGATGAGATCACTATGACTGACATTTGTCTCACTCCTACCATCAACAGATGGATGGATGTGTTCAACCACTGGTGTATTCACAACGACATCATGAGGTGCTTGCGCGATCAATCCACATCCTGCTTGCATGACATTCTAGTGCTCATTTACGAAGCCACCAAAACACACCTATGGGTGCAGGATCGTAAGGCCGAAAAATACCTCTGCAAATGGGACTAGTTATTTAAAACGCGAAAATAGTTAGAATTGTAACTTAAAGAGCATACCAACATACTGCATGTCAACAACAAAAATTCAGTTCTCAGTATTGTTAATTCCTTCGTCTGAAGGGTAGTGTCAACGAACTAAAATAGGTAGACACCCTGTTTTAACATAAGTGGCAATTGGAATTGGTCGCAGAGAATACTTTCGTGTTAAATTTGATTTCGCACACTATATAAGCTAAATGTGGGCAAGCAATTTAAAATCTGGAACAGTTAGTGAACGATTGTTGCAGGAAAATGTTTGTAGATACTGATCAAATACTTGCCTTCATTAACATTAATATTTCTTCCTCTTAAAGCCATTGAAAATCTAACTAATGAAACTACAAGATTTGTATGTGTCCCTTCTCTCACCGTATTTGTTTAACAAATTGCTTACTGGAGCAAGCAACTTTCCAAAGTTTTTTTTGGATCAAGGGAAATTTTATCAACCTGAAAGCCAGTATAATAGGCTTCCATCTGCTTCCACCTTCAGAGGTGTGCACCATTTATTTGATCGAATTTTGTTTCTCCTCAGGACCCACTTACCACATGAAACTGCGTCTCACCCATTTATGCTTGATTTCAAAATTTCCGGAAATGGCATGCAATACCTGCATGGCTAAATGCACATTTTGGACAAAATTTGGTCAGCCTCTGCAGCAACGTCATTGACTTTTCCACTATGGACTGCTGCTTATTTTAAATGGTCATCATGCTCACCTTTAAACTTAACCGTACCCACACTAAAGTGATGAATTTCCGACCTGAAGGCTGCTTGACTCCTTCCAAGGCGTCATAATTATCAACATGGCTTTTGGTCAAGTTCGTAATTTTGAAATCCATCCATCACTTTTAACGAATGCTGCCGGAGCAAATTGGCCAGGCTATTTGCAGATTCACTTCAATCAATGAGTTGGCATTATTAACGTCAAATAAATGACATTGCATATTGTCTTCTAAGGTGTGCCAGTACATTTGGCAACGACATCTCTTTGATCATTTGCATCAAGTTGCAGCAAAATTGCATTAAAATCAATGCAAGAGAAATGCAAACGTCTTAGCGTTTGATACCGCCTCTTAGACAGCCCAGCCTTTGCTTAAGGAATCGCGTCAATTTTTCTCACCCTCTATCGCCAATACTGAAAATTAAGCAAACGCATTTTCTCATCCTTATGTGTGCTTGTGTTTCCTCAACCCAACTCCCTTATCCTTTTCATGCCTGCAAACCGATGAAGCGGTTTTATAATGCGTACAACAGATCTCACTTACTTGCTCACTTACTATAATGAGCCGCGCTAATCCTGTTCATAGAACAAACGGTCTTCAAAAAGGCGTCCACAGTATATTTCGCGAATAGAATATTGATATAACAGTAATTTTGCCAAATCGATGCACTATCATTTAGGTGCCCATTAGGCAGATCGGCAATCCTGCTTATGGTCCAACGTGTCGCTTAAATGGCAATTCTTGAGTGTCTTTGTTGGAATTCGCTTTTCATTTGATGAAAGACTGACCGTTTAGTGGAAGCTCAGCAATTTATATGCAGAAATACAGACGAATTGCGCAGACAAAATAATATTGACGACAAAAGTTTGCAACGCGATCGTTAAAACTATAATCGCGAGAGAACTTTGTAAGCCTGGAAAGGAGCTGTGTTAAATCCATTCAACCGTGCCGATGGCCGTCGGCTGCCAATGCTGCAGCCGAATCCAAAAGCACTCTACTATCCAGACGTCGTCTGGCTCGTACCATTGCAAGTATAAACGCAGTAGAGTGGTCTGCTTACGAGGAGATACAAGAGCGACCATTGCAAGAATCCGTGACAAATAAAATCCTCTGTGTATTGTCCATAACTCCTTTGCAAAGAGTTTTGGAGTTCACTACCACTGATGCTACTGCACTTTTTTGGGTGGATGGCTCTAGATTGTAGCCATTTGTAAAAGTTATTATAAGTGGAAAAAATATACATATTTGAGCGTCTTCATACAATTATAGGTTACACGGTGGTGCGCAGTCGTTGAGGACACAAACGCAAAACACAGATTGCATCTGCAATTCTGGAATAGAGCGATAAATGCGATTTGAAAGTGGCTGCAGTGGAAGTGAATATATTCGCCAAAAAATTATCGTGAAAATCATCACTAGCTTTATTGACCTTGCAAAAAAATTGAATTGGCAAGGAAAATGGATGGTGGGTAGGGCTTTTGTGGACAAATTAACCGGACGAGGGATGCAGGTGCACACCCTCCACCTGCCTTGCTTAAGACAGTATGGTTACTTAACTTTTACCCTAAAGAGTGATTAATTGGGATGACTTCTCTTTAGCAAAAGCACAGGAGCATCATATTTACTAGGTGAAGTACTGTGCCTAAGACGCTGACAGTATTTATTTGCACACATAGCAATAAATTGCCTTCACCCGTTACCATTCCATCAACTCTGGTCTATTGACCTCTGGAAGCGGGTATCTACTGAACCGAATCTGTCGAGTATATGGGGCAGAAAGGCCGAAAGGGTTAGTTGCATGGAATGATAATCGAATCTCCTTAGAGAAAGCACCCAAATGTGCTTTCTCTTTCCCAACCAACGCTGCTGCTAAAGCTGTGATCAGCAGGTGGAACAAAAGACCCTCCTTCATCCTCTCTCTTGCATAAAACGTCCCACGTCTCATAGGAGGTCAAGTGAATACACTAACAGTGACAATTGCTGTAAAATGGATAATTTGGAGGCAATAGATGGTAGGTATTAATCATCTTAATAGTAGAAATTCACACAGGCCAGAACCTCTAAGAGCAAATGAGTTGGTGCAATTGACACACACCGTGATCAACACCATCCCGTATGATGGACTCAGCATCCACAGGGTAATCAGGTCAAATTATGCAGATGACACAGCATCGTTTAGGTAGAGCAAGAATAATTGACACCAACTTCAAGGATGAAGTGAACGACCCATTCAACCATAGCCTATCCAATATGCCTGTTCAGGAATATAGTTCTGGAGATTTTGCAAAGGAGGTGTTACTAGGACTACCACTTTACTGACTGACGAGAAACGACTTCGAGGTTCTTCAAAACATTTAGGAGTATCATCACACATGAAGCAAACACGTGCGTTATGGAGATCTAAGAGGACAATCGACCAACACAACCCTTACACTGCCGACCAAAAAAAACCGCGCATCTATGCAAAGCTCTAAACTAGGTGCTGCCAACTATTCAAAACTAACGGAAAACATACCACACACATGTGAGGCATTGAAACCCATTGCTTTTGAGGAGGAAGGTTGAAAAAGGTGCAAACATCCCTTTTTATACTCATGCTTAGTCAACATTTATCTATCCGGAATGGAGAGTACATGAAGCTGAATTTGACAATTTCTCAGTGTAGAATTTTGCCTAAATCCTCCCATCAAATTTCTGCAGTCAAACACATTGAAAACGGCCAGATTTCACACTCAATTTATGCTGGGAAAGAAACCTATGCATCAGCTTGGTGTTGTTGTAGCATTCACATGCCTTATGCTCTTCGATAAATAACCTAAGCATCGTTTTCACGCTAAACGTTATGGAAATGACTAAGTAACCAGATTCAAACCACCTTTCTCGGCAATATGAACTAAACATTTGTGGACAAATTTAATAGACCTCATAAATTTAACGAACTAACGAAAAGGAACGTCGATTTCACGTCATCAAAAGGCAGTACGCCGGACTTCCTCCTCCCGGTGTCACATATGTGGCACGGGTCCCGAATCTCAATATGGTAAGCAACAGCACCAAGTTGTTGCACTTGGAGACCAGCTAATTCCAAATCAGCAAAAGTTGGTGCAGGCCGACCATGGACCGGGGAGAGCTACACTTTTAGTTCCCTTCAGCAATTGTTTTATTATATTATTTTTGTTAAATAAAGAGCAGTTAAATGGTGTTAGTACATTGCAAAAAAATTTGCGGTAAATGATTTTCATCAAAAGTCAAGATATCAGGTACAAACAGGTAAGTAAATTTAAGTGCATCGTAATGACAATCAGCCATGGCCTAGCAATGGTTGGATGTGAACTTCAAGCCTTTGATTCTACCTTCGGCTAAAACATCTCATTTACATTTCGCCATTCTTTCTCGCCTCACCTTCCATTTATTCCATCTTGTCTTCCAATTCCATTAGCATTCAGCATAATTTTTTTACACCCAATGAAGTAAACTAGTGTGTTGATGCACTCGCACTTCAATGAAGCCAGCAAACCCAATAAATTTCACCGCTTGCATGTGCAAGTCACGTATTCTTGGAGGCGGTGGAATCGCGCAACTTAAGTGCCTCTCGCAGTGGAAAGGACTGTTTATATTACCATGGGTGAGGTGGTGCATGAGGGAGCCAAAGCACTGTCTTCATTTAGATGATCGGAGACCATGATGAGGTTCTGCTAATGGTTTCACTCTACAAAGCACACCTCTTTCGCTGACACTTCATATTGGGACAATTCAAAGTTTCACTCAGAACTTCGTTTTTAAAGAAATATAACTGGTGTGAAAGAAGCAGCTTTTCTAGAATTGATGATCAAATATATTACAATCGATAAGTGTACATTCGTTTTTATCTCCAGTGAGTGGGTTTCCATGCTCACTGCACCCTAGTAGGCATCAGATAAATGAAAAAGTAAAACATTTTCTGACTAACTGTGTTACTTCATTTTGAATATATGCTCACTTGAGTGTGCTAACGGCATTTCATTTACTAAAAAGCGCAAATCGACGGCAACTTTTTGAAAAAAATAATCAGCATCAAGACATCATATGCTGATGCGCTACCAATATACCTTAAAATCCACAAAATTAGTATGTGCCATAATAAGGTTGTATTTTGCATGGTTATCCTACACGACTATCTTTCCTTGGTCCCTTTATCCGCTCTATAATTATTATTCCTTTGCCTTTTCACTTGGCCTAAGCCCACAGAAAACTTCATACGGACACGACGATTCTTTTAGTTGGCTGCCAAGCCGATGCTTGCACGCGTTCCAGTGTGATTACAACAAGGTATTCTGATTGACAGAAACTTGAGAGGGGAAAAAAGCCGTATCATATGTGGAATGTTCAGCTCATGACAATGAGTGCCTGTTTTTGCCTCAAATTCTATAATAGATACGATTTTAAATGCCTCACCATCAATCTTCAATTTATAATTATCGTGTTGATACAAAATTTTGCAGAGTGGTGCCTCGATTTCTCACATCATAGTGCCTGGTAACTAAGTCTTTTTATTATGAGAGAAGTTTTCTTTGAATGCAGTAGTGTTCTGATTTCACACTCCTGTTAATAAACAGTTCAATAGGGCTGCTGGGAGCGCCACTAGTGTGTAAGCAAAACACGCTGCTCAGTAATATGAAATGGGACTTTTATAATTCCAGCACCCAAACAGTGTTCCCACACACTTCTATGTCTTTCGACAAGTAATAAAAACGGAGAGATTTGAATGGACCACCCTCAGCTTCCCGTCTATCCATATTAATTCCCCTCTGGCTATTTAGTTCCCCTTTGATCCAACACGACTCTGCAATAGACCATACAGGTATGAACCACTGCTTACAGCTAACACATTAAACGTTTGAAAGGGCAAGGGCTTGAACTTCAGCTGCCCGAGAAGCAATGATGAAGTATGCTGGGTGAATTCGCCCGTCTGCGAACTGCTTCGTTCGAAACGCACAACTCTGTGCTTAACTGATAAGTGTTCAACACACCATGATGCAGCCCTAACAGGGTGGTCTACCAGTATTGTTCAAAGATGAAGTTCATGCCTACATGGCTGTCTTTTAAAGGGGACTTAGGAGAGACTTACTTGACATACATGCTCTCAAATGCGCAATGGTGGTTGACAATGAACTCTTTTACTGGATTTTATTAGACCTTAGGTTTTAAGGTAAAGTGCCAAATTGAATCGTGTGGAATGAAATCGTTGTGATCCTCGTCTCTCTTTCCCAATGGAAGAAATTGGATGATAGCTATTTGCTAGGATGTGCTTCTCCCATTCAGCGTCGTGCAAAATCAGACCGTGCAGTGGCATCGCCAATTGATTTGAACACCATTTCACGATGTCATCACTAGACAATTGTGATACCGCTGTGTGATGTGTTGTACGGTGGCGAAATTGTGAACAGGAGGTTGAATTGAGGTTCCAATCAATGCAGCTGTCGGAAGAAATGTGTTTTGCAACAATCAAACAAGGCAATGCCGTACGACTCTCTGGTAATGTGACAGAAGATGGATTGAGGAGAATCAAAGGACGGGTCCCTTCCATTCTTTTATAATCTGTCCCACAACAACGATTGCGATACACCTAATACAGCATGCGTCAGAGACTGCCAAGACTTCATATTCACAAATCGGAGTTTCAGTTGGTGCTGTGCCAGCAGTGCATGTAATGGGACTCATAACAGCAACGTCAGGTTACGTGATCGTTGATGAGAACAAGATTCCGAAATCTTATTGAAGGCACAAGCGATATAACTAACCAGCAAAGGAACAAATTCGGCTTTCTCTCCTCCAACAACAAAATAAAATTTGCTGGCGAAGCATATGGTTATCTCGCCATTATTTCTTTGGAACGAGCGGTCTCATTAAATTGAGACACTTTGTCCTGGTATGCTACGGACAAATTATTTGGACGTGCAAATTTGAAAAAACCAGTTCTGCACTCGATAATGAAGCACTCAACATCACCCAACAGTTGATGCCCCGCAGAATGCTTCGCCTTCATGCCTCCTCAAAATATATTTGTAGTGGAGCAACCACGCAGACATGCGAAATGATCCATGGAGGACCCATTTCGGACTGGTAGGAGTTGAGATAAGGGGACAATCCAAGCCAGTTGAAATGGTAAACGGTACCAGTAGTGGTCGCGTCCACAGAGAAATTAGTCCAGTGCCTTACTCTAGGATCGCGACTTACAACCCCTAACACATGCACATCAGTCCTTAACTCATCTTCACCAATCAACCACTCTCACCCTACAAGACTCCAAATATCGGTGACGAGGCACAAGTATTGCGTCGGGTTAAATTATAAGGAGTCAAGACGCATACTATCAAGCACATGCATGTACAGAAACATAAAATAAACGCAAAATAAAATTCCATGGTAAATAAACTCAAGTCAAACCGAGTCCATCGTTTCCTAGTTACCACATGTATTCCCACCATCCCAGTCATCGAGCTTCCACGCAAATAAGAAGCCACCTGACCGCAGCACCACTGATCCCTCTAGGTTGTCCTGGTGGATCTGCAGTTTCCTCCTCTCTGTAGCTGGATTCGAGGGAAGGGAATATGTACTGGCTATCGTGCATTATGTCAAGGTAATAGTCTCAAGACCACCTTATTGACAGAACGATTAAGCTCTGAAATGGCTACCGGTCAGAAATCGGCAGCAGATACATGTGACAAACCCAAATACTTGCCTAGGCCCAACAAAACACTCCTTGCCATCAGCCCACAGACAGCCATTAGAAAAACACAAGCTAGCGAATCCCACAGTTGCACAATTGAATATAGGCAAACATTAAAATCCAGAGAAGCAAATGGGGCATGGAGCAATGCAGCATTTCCAGCTTCTCATGGTAACAAGTGACGTCGTCTACCAAAACACGTGCACGTAGACGTTATGCGCGCACTCCAGTGGCGCTTCCAATTCCCTACCAGGTAAAACATGCCGACTGCTCTAAGTCGAGGAACTGCGACAAATTTGCGTCCAATGCATCATATAGCAGTAGCCAAGCAGCTACCGTCCGCCCCGCTTTGAATACACCAAATACAACTACAAACAATGGCAGGGAGAGGCTGACGATAGCACGCCTCAGCACGATGAGAGCAACACAAACCCGATCACTGAAACTTCGACTTGAGGTGTAAAAGTCAGTAACTGATCAGAGTGCCATGTGTCCCATATGCAAGATACACTTCACCATCATGGCTAATAAGGCAACTTAAATAAAGCAGGTTTTACCATGCATTACATGTAGGAAAACCTGGGAAGAGAAAAAAGACAGAAATCTCGCCTAGTCACATATATTGAATCTGTCGGTGCACAAAATGCATGACAAATCATTAATCGTATTCCTTTCTTACCTATGCAGATCAGCCGCAATCCATGAAGGGCTGATTATCTCACCACAAACCGCTTCGGTTAATAACCATGACGTGTCAAGTAATGAAAAAAAGGGGGGATTCGTGCCTAGTGCTGTTCGGAAATGCCTCCATTAGCATCAGATAATGCTCTAGGGAAAATGAAGTCCACTCTTGCACATCATGGGATCCGCATCATCTTTAGCACTAGGCCAAACACAATCATCAGTTGATTTCTCCATTTTCTTAACACAAAACCATTGATCAAAATCCTTCGTTATTAAAAGAATAGGGGACGCATAGCACCTCGAGGGGAGCTTATGCTAACCGCCTGGAGAAGCGTTCATCATAATAAATTAATGGCGACGATATATGTCTTTGAACTCTACCTAAGAGCACATAGTAATCATTTTAAAAAATTGTAAGTAGTGGGTGTATTTTTGTCGCATCAAATGCACACATCTACATGCATACAACTGCAAAATATAAAATACACCTGACTCAATTACCAGGCCCATTTTAGCAAAATATTTCACATGATTGTTCACGTTTTAAAAGGTTTGTGCCTATTCCCCTAACAAAATACTCGAGGACAATACACAGTTAATGCTTGATAAAGTCATTGGTATTGGTTATCTTGCCCCTCGTGCACATGGATAGCCAGACTGTGCAGCAGGACGCTACAATGGTTCCACAACGCGTTCGCGTCCCTTCATTTCAAGGCTGACTCTACTGAAGTACTGCAAGATGAATGATAGACGCACAGTTGCGCAGATTGCAATCAACCCATGACCATAGTCGTTTTTAAATAATTCCCACATGCACAATGGCTCAGTGATCTGGGTGCCAGCTTCCATTTACCTCTAAGAATCGCATCCAGTACGCATTTCATATATCTACAAATGAGTGTGTTATCGTTTATTCCATGAAAATACCATTGTCTTCCATTTCCACGCCTTAAAGCGTGTTTTTGTTGTATTCAAATGCTCGGCATCTATTATGCAGTGTAATTGTAAGCAATAAATGGTAAAAGCATCAAAGTGGAAGCAGGATTGAAAATGCCATCAGCGAATGCTAGAAAATGCTTTTATGTGAAAACCGGAAAAGCAAATCATTAAGTGCCACCAAAGCATAAGAAGAACGTGGAACACCGGAGGAGCGCTGACAAGCAAATTTCAGTGAGTGCTCTGTGTCCATCAGACCGCATTACAGAGAGCGGTGTAGGATAGTCGAACAGGAGACTTGGAATCAACCTGCCGGTTCTCAAATACAAAAACCATCGATAAGGCAATAACAAATGAGAAAGATATTTGCAATATTAGGAGCCGTCACAGGTAAAAGAGACGGAATGTGCTGAACAAGCTGCATCCGTAGAGCACAGTTGAGTTTGCTTCCGATGTCTCATTACAGCCTACGCGTGTCCACTGGTCATCGAGCAGTAAGTCAGCATAGTCAGCCTCTTAGTAGAGCGGCGTGTGGCACTGCATTGTCGATGTCGCCTCCTTCAAAGTCCAGTTCCCCATTTCCCCTCTTCACTCACCCGTGGAAAAAAAAACATACAATTCAAATTATTTGAGCAAATATTTGCAAACTTTGGCAAGTTACGCGTTGGTGGGCGAGGAAAATCGTTAACTTTTAAGACCGAGAGAAACATGACTTCTTGCATCCATCTGCGTAGTTTAGTAAGTTACGACTGAGGTCTTGTCTTTAATGACGTGTAACACGACCGCTATCATGGCATTTCGCCCGTTGGCACATTTTCACATTTTAACAAATACGTCCTTACTTCACATTTACTTGTACGAGTTGATAATGTTTAAAGTGCTTCCCTACGAGGTTTCATAAATGAAGGGCAGTCTCGATGCAAACTATGCCAAGATGAGTGACAGTTGGTAGTATGGACCTGTAGGTGGATAAACTGGTGCATCAGGGAGGGTAATTAAGAAAGCATGTTACTAGATATGATTTGGTGCTGGTAGACGTAGAAAGATAGGAAGCTTGTTTGCCTCATTGTTGCATTTTATCAAGCGCTATCCGCTATGCCACAGGAGAAGTCTACGTCGATGTGATTGGGAAGCTCAGTACAGTAATGAGCATGAGATCAAGAAAGTCGTTGAAGTTAGGGGCTGTCTGCGGTTGTCTTCCTTGCTGTGGCAAACAGATGGGCTGTAGAATAGTTAGATCAGTTCACATGAACGCAGTTTGAATCACATTGGATTAAGGTAGAAATATAGAATACTCAGAGATCGACCAGCACTGCTTCTCTCTTTACTATCTGGTTTAAGTCTGGCTAGTCATCAGGGGCTATTGACAGCTAGAAAAGTTGAGGAGTTCAAGGTACTGACCGGAGATGTGGTGGAATTAACTGGGCCTCCAGGTATCAAACCTCAAGCCTACCTGATTTTGCAAGAAAACGACTGCTGAGCTTCATTCGGTAGTGTCGGTATTTTGCTGTAAAATTACAGTAACTACCAGGCTCGCTTTTCCACCACATTCGTTTGCTTAGGAAACCGCACTACTCGGTAAATTGAATCTAATTCAAACATGTAAGTCTTTTGCCAGCTAATGCGATCCACAGCCATCGGATTTCACATCATCAACACCCACAGTAGCACATCAAGTAGCAAATCTGCATTATGTAGCGGTACCGAAATAGCATTTCGACCAAGGCAGTGGTAAATCTCCAAGAATGGAAGTGTTTATAAAGGTATCTACCATTCACCTAAGATGTAGAAGATTTAATTTATCTTGCGGCAAACTCCACTCCCGAATACATTGTATTTGGCAACAATTTTGATAGAGAATGACTTAGTAGGGTGTTAGGCTAGGCAACATATGCCTACTATATGCACTGCAAATCCACCTTTTTCAACAGCGACTAGTCCTAGAATCGAAGGGTCTAAAATTACTATCTGCAGTTGCCCATCGGTGCTGCACTGTGTAATCCTACTGCTACAGTTCCTCGTATAAACATGCAACCCAACGGGCTTCCTCCTTTAGTGTTTCTAACGAAGCCAGCCAACGCCTGATGATCTGTTCTCATTATGATCTTCCCTGACACTAGGTAGTGTCTCACATGCAGCACCACTGCATATCTAACAAACACAGGACATGGTGTTGTACATTTGTTTCATTTTCCGTTGTGTCTAGTGCTTGAGTTGACGATGACATGTGCTTTTCATTCTTCGTTCTAATGCTCATGGTGCATTACTAGCACTAGTGCCCATTACAATCTGTAAACCACTCCATTCACAGCTGTTCAATACTTGAATTGGTTTAGATTATGCGCAGACATAGACCGCCACGGCACAGAATCTACAGATCGAAGGCATTGCGAACCTGACAAAACAGTGGCAGCCCCGTTGATATCACTTGCTGTCTGTTTTGCATCAGGCTCAAAAGGCAAATGCTGACTACCACACAGCAAGGAATGAATACGACTAAATACTGGGAACCCCTTCTTCAAAATCCACTGTATCTTCATCTCATAGGTTACTTCATCTGCACAGAACTCAATTTGAGTAAAGTTCTCATCTTTTGCCAAGCATGGAATCAAGTTACAATTGTGGATACCACTTGCGGATTCAGAGGCTGGAGGCTAGCATCACACGTGACATGATCATTGTCTCGTGACACGTATTTATCTTGGCTTGGGCGATATTTTCTGCCCTCTTTGTCTCCTTCGCTCACCCCACTGTCTCAAGTGATTAGGTGGTCTAATATCGACTGTGGCACCGTGAGTATATTGAGACCTGTTGCCTTAAGTGCCAAGAGGAGCCGACGAGTGGCCTCCATCTCCTCTTTATGTTTTTGTGCGATTTGCACAAATGGAATCGGAAGATGGTGGTGGTGTCGGCCAGGAATTCGCACACGCCTCTTAAAGTACCGAACCAACAAAAAACAAAATATAGCGTAAAACGTCGCCATAAAATTTGCTAAGTTTCGGACTATATACGGAATAGAACCGCTTGATTTCAATCATGTAACAATTAAATGAAGGGAACAACTGCCGCGGCGACGTCGCCGGTGTCGGGTGGCACCCACCCTCCTTCAATGTCACAACAC
>LN902535.1:0-11413 GCA_000469725.3 Echinococcus multilocularis | reverse complement strand
GTGACACACACCTGGGAGGTGAGGACATCACTTCTCGACTGGTGGATCACTTTGTGGAAGTGATCAAGCATGAGCACAGGGGCAAGGACTTGACCACCAACAAGAGAGCAATCCACCGTCTGAGAAAGGCGTGTGAGACGGCAAAGAGGATGTTGAGCGCGAGCATAGCGTTAGTCTTCAAGGAAAGTTAAAAAAATCATTATTCATACTGCTACGAAAAAATGAATGGCATGCATTGTTTTAATTGATACAAGTATGATCGTTTTGAAAAATAACAAATGATTAACCTTTGCAAGAGGTGGTGAATTACCCACATCGGGCTGAATACAAGCGCAATCCTGTGACTCCACTCGACTTTGAGACCCACACACGATGCTGCAGTGTAAGCTGCAGGTGCCTTGCAATTCGGATCTCGCCGTCGTCAGTACTGACTGGATGGAAAGAAGCTGATTGCCATTGATGTAGTAAGTATAGTTCTCCGTTTTATTTCCTTTATCTACTTCTGCGATCCTCAATATGCATTTATCAGTTCGGGCACCTACTATGCTCTTTGAATAGTATGATTCGGCTACAAAAGGTTTAATTAAATAATAATTTCATTATCAGCCTTCATATTTGGTATCCTTTTTTGTAAGGTAATCGTCCTTGTCTATCATTTCAAACGCACATACGGACAAGTCGTACCCGGCTACGCCGATTTCCCGCAATACTGCTTAAGGTACTAGCGCGCAAACACAGTTACACAAACTTGCATGCCGTAAAGCTGCAAATGAACCAGCATATATTCACACCCAGGTGTATTCGAACCGCTATATGAACAGGCATTTACCCATTAGAAGGCATAGAAGAACACACATCTACTGCAAATAAGGCTTATTTGGCGGATACTAATGAAAACTTATTTAGTAGAGAACTTGGTTCCTTCGAGCCTACATATGACCACATGTACTGTCCAATTAGTTTTATTCGACCTTCTGATCTGGAGTCAGACGCGCTACCGTTGCGCCACGGAGTCACAGCGCCCTCCTCCTTCGCCATCATCTTTAGCATCGCACACCATTGCCATCACCATTGTCACACGTAACCATACCGGCCACACAATCCCTCGGTACAGCATTACAGTATTGCAGCGCTTGTGCTCGCCCACCTCGGCATCACCACACCCAGCGCAGCAGCAGCAGCAGCAACGACAACAACGTGAAAGATGGCAATGACATGGAGATGCACATGCGTTGGTGCAAGGGTGGGCGTTGTGCGATGTTGTGGGTGAGGGGTGTGGGCATGGGATGGAAATGGTGAGGCATGGTGGTGTGGGTGGGTGAGTGAGTGAAGAGTTCGGTAGTAGGGCGCCGGTGGTTCAGTGGTAGAATGCTCGCCTGCCACGCGGGCGGCCCGGCTTCGATTCCCGGCCGGCGCATCCCCCTCAACCTCCACCAGGCGGAGCGGTGCGCTCGCCTTTCCCACTCCCCAGCCTCCAGACACAGGCATTACATGTGTCACACGCTTTACCAATCTTCCCATCACTCACACACGCACCCACTCTCCTCCACTGCTACCACCATCGCACTATCCTCCCCTTTCCATGAGGATGCCATAGGCTGTGAGAAGCTGCAGCAGCCAAAATGCAACGTCATTGGCCACCAACGTGTGCACGGCATGCTGACGAGTTTGTGCAGACGCAGACGAGAGGGGACGTGCTTGAGGCAGAGGTGGGGAAGTGGAAAGGGGGGAAGAGAGCGAGGAAGGTTCCACCGAGATTTGAACTCGGGTCGCAGGATTCAGAGTCCTGAGTGCTAACCACTACACCATGGAACCACGCAGTGTGGGTGCGCTGATGACACCACACGCGTGCACCATTTGCCCTAAGCAGCAAGGCTAAAAGCCTGCCCCTGGAGAGGCTCGAACTCTCGACCTCCGCATTATAAGTACGGCGCTCTATCCGACTAAGCTACAGGGGCGACTCCGCGCGTCACCGCGTTTGAACTAGCCTCACGCTCCTCAGCCTTCGCTACTGACACCCGCCCATCCACCCACTTGCAGCCGACTACCCGCGCGGTGCATCACATCGCACTCGAGGTGTGTGGAGCGACCAGTACGGGATGATGTGCATTACGTATGGAGACTACCGGAGTTGCCTGGAAGCCATGCCTTCCAGTGGAGGTAAAAACTTCGTGGCCTTAAGTGTCCATGCTAGCAGAGCAAAGAGTAAAAGGGGCAACTCAAGTGTTATACTTGTAGTGTAATTTCCAATCACTGATTTGCTTTCAACCGCATAATCATTTTGAAGTGGTTCGACTTCGTCCTCAAAACCAATTAAAATGCGGTACTTCTGCGATTTTCTGAATTATTTGCAGTGGCACACAGCAGCTTGTGAAGCATTGCTCGAAAATTGCCGAGCTTGCTTCTACCAACTTGGCTTGGGTTAAAATCCCTCTTGTTTACCAGACACTACGAAATCATAGTTTGTCTCTTAATGAAAATTAGCCCCATTCCAGTCGGAGTTTTCGGCTCATTTCATCACTTGAACTCTTCTGATTCGCCTATTCGTGTGACAATGACAGCAATGTTTATCAGTGGTAGTCATGAACAGCGGTTAAGTGCAAAACGGATCATCATCTTAGTAGAGGACACTGATGAAGGGAGGGAGATCGGTGCGTGCGCCTGTTTTCTTGCCCATCCACCATGTTTGCAGAGCAGTTGCAAGTGGCAGGGTGTTAGTCATCACCTCGTCACCACTGAGGACAGAAAAGAACTGATGCCCTGACCCTAAAAGAAGGGGATGAGAAGTAAACCTCACATGACATTTGACACGCTGCTCGCTTTTCCCAAAGTGCGCAAATGGATGGAGTTTGAAAAATACTGCTACCTGTAGGGCAGAGTCAAGAACACTCTCTAATCTACCACCGCATTTAACGGGAATAAGTGCAGATGATGGCAAGAACTGACACAGAATGGGTAGGCTTGCCCTAATGGAGCTTAGAGCAGTTCAAATGAGTGCTGCAGTGCTGGACTACTTGGATGCGCCTTTAGGCGATAGGCGGGTGGTCGGTGAATGCGAACCTATGTGACGGATCATGAGCCGTCAACCTCCGCCAAGGAGAGAACGTTGCTGAACACGCCCAAACCGTGGCACCTCTGTGTCCCTCCTTCTACTGCCACTCAATTAGACGCGCCTTTCAAACTCGCCCATTCGTATTAATGTCGTGGTGGCCAAGGCTGAGGAGAAAAGCAGTGAGCCAATTGCAAATACTGCGTAGGAATGGATGGAGGCGAATGGTGAAATGCAGTATGTTAATCCTACTCACTGCATCACCAAACCGCCGGCTTTATCCATCTATGGCAATTTTCATCTTCGTCCAAAGTAAAAAATAAGCGCAAAAATTATCACTCTTAAATTGTTTTTGTGCCCACGCACAAGAAGCAAGTTATGCGCACTTTTCCACCAGTCACATTCACATGAGTTTTGCGGACTGATAATGGGAGAACATGGGTGTACCACCTCATCCTACTTTTGGTTGATCGTGTGACCCTCCAGATTTATGCTGAGTGACCACTCCTCCATAGAACTGCAATTACACTGTTTGCTGAGTGTGAGTGCATTGGCAAGTAATATTGTGAAAAGAGCTTCTTGATACCGAGTGGCACCTCTAGCTACGCGCGCCGCGGTGTGTGCGGCAGTGATTGTGGTGTTTGGTTAAATAAGGCGCCTTCAAGGCGAGAAGTCGACCAAAGGATCACACGATTTACGAGACCTCGGAAACGCGCTGCACATGAGGCACGCGAGCAAAGTCTATTTTTGCATTTTGTTCCACAGAGGCAGTCTCTACAGCTGCCCGCACTTTTGTACGGTTTTCTACCTATGTGGCTGCCACAGAGACAGTGGCATCAGAGTTATGCATTGGTCCAAGATCGGCGGTTCACCTTGCATCGCCTCACTCACGGCGGTTCATACTGACAGGTCGGTAACTTCACCAGAGGCGACCACTGAGGTTTTGGTTGCTCTAACGACTTCACGGCGCACCACAACTTGATGGGTGTTGACCACAAAATTGGGCTTTGCATAGAAATGGTGATTTGTGCCAATATAGTGGCAGACAACTAGCTTTTAGACAAAATGGAGGCTTGGTGGTAGCGCAAGCTGGCACAAATTTTTGTACCCCTGATTTGAGACGTTTCTTGCAAGACTCACAGATTCCCATTTGTTTTATAGGGTGAGCTACGCTGCAATAACTGGAATTATCAATCTACGAAAGCAAGGCATCTGGATTTGTAGCAAAATTGGGGAAGCTTTCTACGGCTGTTCCCTGGTGCCTCTCCACAACAAATTCGGCCCCAAAACACTACTCACAACAACAAAAAAACATGAGGCCGTTTTCATTGTGATCTGAACCATCAAGCGTGCTTAACGTAACAATTTGCCATTTGCTGCCTCTTCTCCGCAGACGTGATATTGGGGCAGCTCTTCGTGGCGGTACCTAGACGACATCGACACAGACTATTCACTACTGAACTATCGCATTAGGAAAGGTGCAGTCGCAGGGCCCGAATAATACGGTCGGAGGGAGCAGAGGACTCTGATTCGCAATCACATATTTGAGGTGTGAATGTCAGTTTACTGGACGAGATTGCTATATTTATGCATTTGGGATGCGACTTTCCTGCATCTTAACCCCGTAGTTGTTCTCTGGGGTATTCTTCCTTATTCAAAGCGGCCAGCTGCATTCACGTTCATTCACACAATGACTTCCATGTAGCTGGAACTCATCAAATAGAATACTCTAAATTGGTTGGCACACCTGTGCTTGGAAAGGAGAATTGTCTGTTGCCCAAAGATTGTATTATTCACCTTTGGGTATGATAACTGGCTCTCTCCTTAGTGATGTGCATGCGGATTTGACGTGCAACAGCAAGCACTCCGCTTTACCCCTTCTCAATGCAAACGGATCATAATCATTGCCGTGAGTAGATTTGCAGTTCAGCACACTGTATCATCTCCTATTCTCTTGTCCTCCCTTGGTGCTACTTTGTGCCCACTTTGTGCATTTATTCCTTCACTATCAGCTGATGACCGCATTGCACTCCATCTCCAATGATTGCATTTGGGTTGCCCACAGACTGCCTAGAATTGTGGGAGGTTGTTCAAATGATCGTGTGCTGAAGAGGTACAGTGGAATGGTTCGTCTGGCTTACGACGTTTCGTGCAAGAATCACTGCTCCTCGTGTAGTTTGTTTGACATGCTATACTGCGATTACTGGAATCTTCCGTTTGGAAAAGTGAGGTGGTTAAATTAGGGAATTATCTGGGACTGGTCTTTGGTGCCTGTCTACAACAAATTCTGCCCTGCAAAACTGCCTCCAGACCTGATATGTAGAGCCGTTTCCATTGTGGTCTGAGGCATAGACCATACTTATCTCGGTGTAGTCAGTCGTTGGCGCTGGCTGCTCTGTTTCCGGCTAATCGAGGTCAATTCTGTATGGAATGCAGCGTGTGAGCGGTAACACAAAGGTCTCCTGCAATGTCACCTGAGCAAGCTTCTTGAGTTTCCTCATCTGCCACGCCCTGACATGCCTCGACACCTGCTCGTGCTCATGCATATGAGCACTATGAATCCCCACAAAATGGGGCGGGGAGTATTGGTGAGGTGCCAGTGACCAGCATCGAGGCCTCTGAGTGGAGCAGTTGGACAACACACCGTTCCACCTGTCTTGAACACAGATTTTCAAACCAATCAGAGGATTGTCTGATGAGTACCAGCCAAACTAAAGTCATTGCGGCAATGAACTTGAGTGCCGCTGTCCCGTTTTAGTAAACGGGAATACCTTTGCGGACAATCACGGGGTAAGAGGCGGAAAAGTCGCATCTTGAAGCCACAAAGAGAGCAATGCTGGCGAGTAAACTGACATCCATAACTCAAATGTGCCATTGTAAATGAAAGTCATCTGCTTCCTTTTAAACTTTATTATTCGGGTCATGCGATTGAATTTGTCCGTGGGCGGTAAGTCTGTTAGACAAGGTCTGTATAGGCATTGCCATGTCTCTCATGTGCATGTGGTAAAGTGGATACATTCTCTAATCAAAGACGCATTTGTGGGAAATCTTTTTATTAAGTGGAAAACGTCAGATTGTCAATGTTCTAGTGGCCCCATGCAAGGGAGATGCTCTAAAGAAGTCGACAGGTTTACTTTTGTGGAACTTTTCAGGTAAACCAAATCTTCCTTTAAATAAAAGATATGCATATTGCCTTTCCAGAATTGCACAGTTGGCGCCCAGCATCAGAGCGCAAGGTGAGTTAGAGATAAGATAAGCGCAGCGCAGAGGCTGATACCACGAAACTTTTCGGTAATCCTACACCTAACGGGTGTTGAGGAACGACGTCGGAAGTGAAGTAATTAACAATTGTATTGAAGGCAACTATGCTCATATAGGAGTCGTTCAGGCCCACTGAGTCAAGCCTCGGAGAGCAGCAGCAGCAGCAATGGCACTCACCACAAACCCACCGTGCATTTCGCGAAGGCAACTACATTCATATAAGCATCACACAAGCCACGACATTTGAGAGGAGAAATGTGCAACGGGGAGAAGGGTGTGCACAGAGCGACGATTTTATCACCAGCAGTTGAGGCATCATCGTATTGCGAGCGTAAAGTTGAAGTGGGAGGTGAGGTGGATGGCAGGAGCATCAGGTAGACGAGAGGGGAGTGTAGATATTCATGGAGGTAGTAAAGGGTGCCGAAGTAGATTAATGGTTTCTTTTAATGGCAAGAGACCCTTCAATGCGTATGCACCTCACTTCAAGTGCAATTCGACGCGTCAGTTTAAAGCGTTGCTCGGAATCCCTTCCATTCATTCACACATCATATCAAATTGCACCTTTCGTGTGATGCTCTGTCTCTCACTGTACAAAAGTCCCAATTTAACCACCAAAATCTTGCACCCTAACTGGTAATATGATAGGAAATAGGTTGCATAGCTGAAAGGCATCTACTGCAGATACACCAAGAAAATACCAAAGTACACAACTCATTCTTCGCAACTGTAGTTTGGATTGTCACTCCTTATGCCTCAGGTAATACCTGCCACTCCTTTTCTTCGAATCGTCCTCCTCTCTTCGCACTCTACTTTTTTCTCAGTTTGTAGCAGTTGCAGAAATCGATGGCACGAAGTTAGCCCTCCATCTTTACCTCCAACATCAGCTATTCCTTGGGTATAATTCACCAGAATTTTCACCACCTTCACCTGAATAAATTATTTTCTACTATGGAAAGCCACACCATCCGGATCACTTTGCTTTCCAGGTGCGCAAAATAGTTTCCGATGGGCGATTTTCAGCATGCCGACGCCTAGCAAACGGAGCCCAAATGAACGGCGTCCCTGAATATGACCAAAATAATGGGTTTCGTGCACTTCCTTCGCTCGCTACTCGAAACAGCTTATTTCACACCCATATTGATAAACAGCTTTTCGCTTGCTTTCAGATGTTCATTTGGTTGCACGAATAACTGGTTCCTTTCGTTTTCATCAATTGTCAACAGGCAGGAATGAGCTGGGTTGAATCAGGCATGTTAGTGCGGTCCAGAGCTGGAACTGCAGTTGGATGAATTGGTACCGCCAAGCCCCACGCTGATTACATGAGAATCCTCAATCACACAAAGCAAAATCAGTTGTAGACCACTCCAATACCGTAGATTCCGAGTGTGGCAGCCTAACTGGAAATTCTGGAAAGCAGTATGTGTGTTGCATAGTCGATCCATGTATGGCATCTCCTTGGTCAAGTTGCTGTCAGTCAAATTAAATTTCTCTTATATTTCAGTTCCTCAATTATCCAGGTCGCATACTGCTCACTGTCTTGATAACTAACGATCTCGTGAACTGTATCTTTCACTGCATTTAGGAATCCAATTCCAATACGTAGCCAAAACCTCTGATGATCCGTTGGTAGCCAACAACACTTAACGCTTACTCAGAAATGCACAGCAGATTAGCGGTTAATTATGCTTTAAAGTGTGTTTTTCACTTCCCAGTGCTTTGCTTAGATTCATTTGACAAAGTTTCATGGCAAGGCACGACGCACGACGAAACCGCGAAGTGTCTTTAGACAATTGCTTATTGGGACGCAAACCATTTGCAGTGTGGAGTGGATTTCTAATCGGTCTTCTTCGTCGTAAGCAGGTTGGACAGTGCCTACAAGAGATGGGATGATGAGCAGCGTGCGGGGGAATTCTTAGCTGGTTTGACTGCATTCATGGAGCCGATTGCTAACAAGCGTTGGTTTACTTCGCACCCAACACTGAACCCAGAGCCACGTTACCTCTGCAGCTCGTGCAGCCGTGCTGATTCGCAGAAGTTTCCTCTTGCGATAACTTCCGATCTATTAATGCTGACGTGTATCGACCAGGATCGAATTTCACCTGAGGACCATCGTAGAGGCTTGCGTCTGTCGGTGAGCCCAAGTGGCAGATGCGCACCGCTTCGTTTGCGGTATTTCATTCACACAAAAGCACAAATGGTTTGCCATCTCACACGCACCACTAATCCCATTTTACGTAAGTAAACAGGCGCCTGGTGTGAGGAAATAGGCTTCCCCGCTTCGCATGAATGAGAAGTACGGTATGGATTTGCGGTATAGTCAGCGGTCCAACACAAACTTTCCCATCACCTATGACTACTCCCTCGAGAGAAACCGCACATTCATCATCCTAAGTGGCTACGTAAATCACATGCTTGCGCCTTTTTCCTGTCCTCCTTTATTTTGTTATTTCGCATCATACACCGCAACATAACTGCAGCCCAACGACCTGCTTCTGACGGCACTAGCCTTATAGCAATTCACCCATTTTTCTTCGTCATTTACGTCCTCATGCTGATGCATGTGCCGCATTATTTAGCGGCCAAAACCTGAAAAGCCTAATTCATTAATCCGATTGTGTGACTTCGTGCCTATTCTCTTTCTCCGAACGCACCATTTAGTCGTCATCTTCTTCTCATGAGCACATGCAATCACTGCGGAAACAACGCTTTCGCAGCACAACCACAGCAGGGGAGAAGGGCCTGTCGAGCACGGAATTGCCATTTTCACGCTTTGGTGTAGGTATACCGCTTGCCGACCAAATAGTGGTTCAGTAATTAGACTCAGAGACTAATGAGCTTCTTGCCAATGGTAATATAGCACATCAAAATGGTAAAGCCACGTTGATGAGGTGCAAGTCGAAGTGGCTTTGAGTGGTAAGAAGGCAGGGTGCTAGCATTAACGGCCATGCACGCTGAAGTGGGAGCCGCTGCGGGTACGATGTCCACAAGGTAGAGAGTGGTCGAGGACTGTGTGCTTCATCAGCAGATTATTACCTTCTCATTCGGGGGGCTGTGAGGACAAAGGTGCAGATAAGGTGGGGAATGGAGGGACAGATAGATGTGGAGCTAAATGCAGACGGTCTTACCGGAGGGATTCTTGCCCATGGCCAGACTCTTGCGCCAGGCACTAATAAAGCCCTCAGCATGGCGTTTCCACGACAGCATCTTGCACTGATCTATCTCGATTCTGCCTTCCATGAGGATTCCCATCATTCCTTTCCTTGAAGGGGAGCAATGTGTGAAAATAAATTTTGATGATTAAGTGAATTGATGATGGTTATGTGGGAGGCGAGTTTGCATATGAAGAGCTAGAGGAATAGACAGAGGAATGGATGAATGAATAAAAGGAATCAGGACTGATGTGTGAGTGCGGGAGATGACTGTGTAATTGATGCAAAGTTAGCGTATTTGGAAAGGGTGTGCGCCGAAAGGAAATGGAAGAAACCATTTGGAAGTGAGGGCAACCGAGAAGAAGGAATAAACTGTCAATGTGCTATGACTGCTGGATTCGGAAGTAATAGATGCACGCGAAACAGATGTGAATTGAGGTATGGTCATGGAGTGATTGGCAATGAATACACCACGCATCCAACAAAAGGGAGTGATTAGGGTGGATGCAGAATAAATACCTGTCCCAGGAATGGATAAAGCAGGAGGGAATGAATGGATGAAGTCAAGGTATGCATATGTATTAGAGGTTCTGGGACGGGTGAGTATGGACTATATAAAGGGGATTGTAAAAGTTGGACGACTAGACTGGTCAAAAGCGGATGGCCAGATATTGAATAGATGGAGTCGTGTTACGTATATTTGCTTGAGTTTGGGATGGATGGATGTAGGACGAACGATGAATGCGAAAATGTAAAACTCAACCGGGAACAGGAAATGAGGTGACTGGGTTAGATGGCTGGAGCAGATGGAACTAGACAGATGGATGGACAATGGCAGAAGAAGAAACGGTTGGATAAACAGTGAGAAGCACTAGGGAGGAATGGTTGAATATGAGGCAACCAGGTGTATAGCTGGTGGAAGATAATGGAGGCATTTAGGATGGACAAGATATGAAACCGTGAAGTCAACATTGAAGAAAGCAGAAGTGAAATGATGCACCACTACCCCGCATTGAGTTGCAAACACACCTTCACTTAGGGCCTGCATCGCACTGATCGGTAATAAATATAGCGGGGATCGGGAAAAAGGTATTAATTATGGTTGATGCAGAGTGGATGCGTGTCTAAAATATATAAATCAGGAGTGAAGGGATGAATGATGCGAGGATATATTTAAGCACTCAAGGTATTGTAGTGGATGAGTTTGGGCTATACAATGGGGAACTTAAAAGTTGGACGACTAGATTGTTTCAAAGTGGATGGCTGGATACTACATAGAGGGAGCTGCCTTATATACACCATAGTAGGGTGTAGGAGGAATGAATGGATGGATGCAGGATGAAAGGATGAATGCTAGAAAGTGAAAAACGCGTGGAGACAGGAAATGAGACGACTAGATCAGATGGATTAATTGAGAAGAATTGGACAGATGGATAGACGATGATGGTTGAGGAGCCGGTTCGATAAAATAGATGAGTTGGAAAAGTGAGGAATGTGACAGACAGGTAATGGCAAGGAGGCAAGAAGGAGGAAGGAGGGAGTTGATGAGAAGGTAAGGAGGGAAAAGTGCTCACCCCGATATGAATTGAACACGCAGCCTTCCGATCTGGAGTCAGACGCGCTAATGTTTCTTCACGGAGTCACACCCCCGCAGACGCCACCATCCCCGCCAATCACACCAGGTATACGTCCCCTCAGTACAGCGTTTTAGTGTTCGTGGGCGATTACCTCAACATCGCTGCATGAAACACTGGGCTTCCTTGTATTACTAGCAGCTGGTTAGTAGATCGAAGTCTACAAAGACAAGAGGACTCCTCACATTCTTGGCGTTGAAAATTTGCGCACAACGCATTCACACTTATTTGCTTGTCGATTGAATATGCCTAACATTGCGCAGCATCCACTAGCGCACAATCTCACACCTGTGCACGTATTCCAATTCATAAGAATGATA
>LN902527.1:0-14443 GCA_000469725.3 Echinococcus multilocularis | reverse complement strand
ATATTTCCCTGCGAAGAATTTTTTCTGAATATGATTTTCAAAAATATTTACCTTTCAATGTACAGCTAATGTAAATTCCTTGATTTTTTTTGACTTAATAAATTGTATTCAATTCGTGTCCAAGGTATCAATTTCCTTCCCTTATAATGTAAGTTTCTATCATCCTATGCAGTTGCGTTTACTTTCAAATCTCATTTGTTGGTCTTTGTTTTTCTAGGATACTCCAAACGCTCATGATTTGTGGCTTATATGGATTCTCATGTACATAATGCATAAGTTAATTCTATCCTTAATGCAAAAAATTCGGCATTGATCTCAAAATGAATTTTCTGTACATACGCATTACATTTGAGCACAAACGAATAAATCATAGCCGCACAAATATTCCTGGGTGTCTTTCTATTCTTGACTTGACAACACTGTCCTCCCTGCTTCAAACCGAATATGGATAATTTGTGAAGAAATAATTGGAAGTGTCTGTTGCATTAAGAAGTCAAGGAACTAATTTGCAGACCAGTCAGAAGAGTTCTGCAGGTGATATTTAGGAATGTGCCCTCACAAAGGAGGATTTACTAACCTCTCGAAAAAAGCAACAACTCGAAAAGGGGACAGAGTTTCCTTTGCGAATGCCTTGGCAGGTAAACAGTCGCGCACTTCACCGAGAGCAACTTCACGGAGGCAATGATGAGGTCAAGCACTAACTCTAGCGCATTTGCTCGCAATGCGAGAGAAGGTGTGATGGGAGGTGTTATTCGTGGGCCTTGTGCACTACCAAGCAAAAAAGCAAACAGTATAGAAATAAGAAAATAGAGATATTTGGGGAGGAGGAAGAGAAGAAGTAGAAAAGCATTCACAGAAAGCCTGGCGAATTCGTACAATAAGAGACGTGCCAGAGCATCATGCGAGCTGCCTCACACAAGACCTACAATAAACAACCAAGGGCTCCAATGCCTATCGGTCCCACCACGGAACGATTAAAAGTGGGAATGAAGCGATTCTCTGGTTCTAAATCCCACTCACCATTTGTCGTCAAGGTTCCACTCCATATGACCTTCTCCTTACTAATGTAGCACTGCCATAAGAAGAAACTGCTTTGCAAAAGCAACGCAGAACACTGCCAGAGAGGATGCAATGCCAGGCCATGAAGCACTAGTGAAGTGAGAAGCAAAGCCCCTCACATGCCCCTTTCTCTCTGTCCAAGTCAATGTCGCCATGATGTACAAGAGAAATGCATTACACATACACCAAAGGGGAATGGCATAGATTCTAAAGCCAATTATTTTAGCAATGAAGAAGAGAAAGAGACGAAACCGTACGCAGTTGCTTCTACCTCCCACAGAGCACTTGACGACAAGGATTTACCCTATGCCAATTAATGCAAAAAGAGGAAGCAATGAGGTAAGTAGGCATTGCAGAAAGAAGCGACAAAGCTTAAATGGCTTCATAATGCTGGAAATATAAAGGTAAAAAGTGCAAATAATGCTAATTAGAAAACAAAACACTGAAGCAAAAGCAATTGCAGTTAGAAGATACTGTTGATAGAGTTGAGACCAGCAAAAATAACAGAATTAAAGGTCAGAAAAAAGGAAATAAAGTAATAGAGGAAAGAGATCAAGTCACGGTACAGGTAAGTACCAGCGGGGGAAAAAGATAGCTCCGCTCTGCCCTGCTTCGCTATACCTCACACTGCCGCCGCCATGGCTTCCCACAACACTTGCAGTAGTACAAAAGCAGCATCACATCTTAATTAAGCCGTCTACGATTACCACTCTTCGGCTTTTGCATTTACTTACACTGGAGAGTGCCTCCAAATTCAAAGGGCTTCGGAACCCAAATGCTCCAATCACCGATACCAGAGTGTCGCCTTGCCTCACACACTTCGTTCACTTCTCCCCACGAGTCTGCTTAACCTTACACATTTTGCCTTTCGAATAGAAGTTAATAAATGTGTACAAAATTATGTACCAACGAAAAAATTAGTGACACAAAATTTTCAAGACATCATCACAGCTTGGAAAGGGAGAGTTAGTGAACAGGAATGGAGAAGGTGAGGAGTTTGGGCGGTGTTGCACTGATCCTCTTAGAATCGCTGCCAGAGGAAGGACTGACAAATCACAATTCACAAATCAAGAATTTCCTCATTTAGGAGAGAACACACTGTGCTAATCTTGAGCGGTTCCACCAATGATTGATCAAGCAAATTGTAGGTTCACATACAAAAATGCACATTTTGTAGGGTGGAAAACCACCACTCTCGAAATCGCCAATAGCAGTTCGCCTTTTGAGATCGTCATCGAGACGTTGGCGTCACTTAAATGATGCACCGGTGCAAGATTACGTGTCATATTGCCATTGCTGAACTTGTAGTAGATATCCACGGGATCAAATCTGATGTCTTCGTTACCTGCCATCAGCTGAATTCTTGGAGAATTCATGTACACGGTACAAAATGAGGCCCCATCACTTACTCATGGCATCGTTGCTGCTAATACTGGTAACTGTAGCAGCAGGCAGCGTAGCTCATACTACATTCGCATGGGTCCGCATCCAAACCGATTACCTTGTGAGAAAACACCTAACGGATACACTAAAGGGAAAGAATGGTTACTTAATTCATTAACCTGCAAGTAAATAATGAATGATTAAAGGTCTCAGGGGCTAAGGACTAAAGTAAGCAGTCCGTAGCGGAGGACAGTAGATGTAAGTGGAACGGGAGTTAATTCATGGCACATCTAATGAATAGCTCTAAAGGACTAGAGACTTTCACTTTATGCAAAAGAAGTACAACCATTCTCTCAAGACACCCTATTTCTATGAGACAAGATGGGTATGACCTTGGAACCAGTTGCTTAAACATTTACTCAACATTAAGGTGGGTGGTGTTTCGTTTTTGTCTGTTGGGGTGGGAAGTAGATAAAAAGAAATAAGTAGAAGCGAGATTGAAATATAGTGCACTTTTCATCTTGGCCCTTCCCTTAAAGCGTCATAGAGGGAAGAAATAATTAGGATGTGAAAAGCAAAAGTGCCTACTTCTAAATGAAGGCCGAAATTAAAGTTGGTGCTCTTTTTATACCTACTTATGCGCCAGTCTGACTGCTACATAGCCACATTTAAGCTTTTTTTAAAGCTGGCAAGTTAGTAAAGCGTGCGATTAAATCGGAGAAATTATAAAGGAGGAGGCGGTGTGTCATTTAATGTGTTGTCACGCCTTAATTCAGCTAGTTCTGCCCTTCCGCCAGCTGTGAACGAAGTACCGTCGTGCACTCGTCGAAGCGGTGACCTTCCTCCTCTCAAGTGTATATTGCTTCATCGTTAGGAGGAAGAATAGATCGCAGCAAATGGCTGCTCTCACGGCTACACAATGACGCATGAGTGAAAATCTCTGTCCACTTAGTCATTATTGCCACTCTTCATCGTCGTCTTTCATCCAACCCCAAATCTTATCCCGGCTGTAGCACACGTTGCTACGCTCCTCGTAGCTGCATGAACTAATACTTCGGCCAGTGGCATCCTACACTCACTCTGCGAGCCAGGTGTACATCCGTTACTGGCATTAAAGTACTCTCTCTTCTTTCACAAGTCCGACTCTGTTTTTGTTAAGTTATTGTGGGGTTGGGAAGCGAGGATAATGCAGCAGCAGCACCGCGTCGTCTTACTAGAAGCTTGCATCAGTAGGCGACAACGATGTCAGATTTTCCACCCCCATTCCTAACCCAATACTGCAGTACTTTGCAATTTGTCCGGCGATGATGCTTGTGGATCTTGTAACGCTGCAGCACCCAGGTGATTTAATGCACGCGAATCCCCCCAAAATGGAATGGGTTCGCTTTCCACTACCACTAATCCAGTGTCGCAAGGCTTCGCCGTGCACGAAAGAAAAGGAAGACATTATACACCACCGGCGGATGTATTGATGTTTGCATGCATGCATGGGTGGATGGATGGATGTAGAAACACGGAGGAGGAAATGGAAAAGCGACACTGTGAGTAGCTGTCGGTTAAGGGCTGATGACAAACAGTGGGCGTGATTCAGCAAGTTTCTATGTGTTCGGATGGGGCACGATTAGAAGCGATGTGAAGCGGGGAGGCAAGAAGAGGACCTTCACGTCCACACACTTTTCGGCGCCAAAGTCCTCTACATCCATGACATGTCCGCCAGAAGAGGAGGAATAAGTCACTGCTCTCGTTTGATTCGCCTGATTAGCCAATATCACCCGCGCATTCACTTCAACTGTGTCGTGCCTAAGTCCTGCATTCCATCCACTTTCTACAAGTTACGGGAAAAGAGAACAAATTATGCATTCATTGAAGGCATGAGAACACACGAGAATAGCATGTAGGGGGATTGTTCCATGAACGTCCCAAATGCCCTCCACCCCGTCGGGGATGTTGGAGAAGGCATAGCAGCCACCTGTCAGTAGTGCTAGCGATTTGAACCACTCCACGAGGATGATACAAATCCACTCCATCATCCACCCCATTGCCATTATCATCACTAACACTGAGCTTAGGCTTCGGTAAAGTCCACGGGGCACACAACTGCGGCCCGTAGTGCGAGGATGTCAGCTCCGTATCCGATGCATCTCCCCCATAGTGCTCCAAGGGGTGACTAGCTAGTCATTTCTCCACTCTACTCACGCATTGTGCAGCAATTCTCTCTGTAGTAAACAAAGGCAGCTAAAAGGAGATCCAAAAATTGTGCTTGGCATCCTCTAACAACTCCTCACTAGGCCACATTATGAAAAGACCGGGGGATATGGGGTAAAAACACGTTGCTGCCCAAAAACACGTGTATTAAGTGTAGTAGTTTACAAAAGACACAAAAAGTGATGAATTACAAGGCACTCCTACCCGACCAATTTGTGAGGCAATAGCAAACTCGAGACCCTCATTTAGTTTTGCTTCATAATACATCCATGCATATCCCATAATGCTCCACTTGAAGATTGCATTCCTGACGAATTTAGCCTTCAAAACATCACTGATTCAACTTAAGCTGGGACGTTAAATTATTCGGACTTTTTGAACAAATACTGGCACTTCAAAGGGATTAAGAGGGATGAATCAATGTATGACAGATGAATTGATGAAATGCAAAGGAATGAGTAGTGGCCACGAGGTATGATGCCGGATTCGGAAACATCCATCTGAATAGATGGATGGATAGATGGAAGATGAAGAAAACATAGTAGGAAGTGGATAAATTAGCCAACTGAGACTGTATAAAGGCGTAGCAAACAACAGACTTCAAGCCTAAAACGGGATGGTCATTCAGATGTCTTCTAATATCTTCTTCTACAAGCAGCACTTCCTCCAGATGAGGATATATTACAAACGCCAACTTCCAGACAATGCTAGGATACTCGATTTTAACATCGCATTAAATAAGCATTCCAAGTATGGGTTACCGATAGATAGTATTTCGAAATCCAATCAACGAACTAGCCCTTTGTCGAGGTTGTGATATGAAGCCAAACATCCTTCAGTCCAAAAATAATGTGCCAGGATAAGAAATGAAATCTGAAAAAATTACTTTGTCGATTTCAAATTAACCCACGGTTAGAATTGTGATGACTGCAGAAGAAAACGGAAAGTTGAAAAAGGATTAACGAACAGGGAAGTGCCTTTAACTACACCAAATTATGGAAAGTCAGAGGGCACAAAGGGCAAAAGTACGCCACTGCTCAGATAACGATGCACGTGTATTAAATGTTTCATCATTGGTATGGGCAAAAAGACATGACAAGCGATAAATTGGCAGGCGTTGTCAGCAGAACAATTTTGGAAGTAAAATAGAACACAAGATTGGCACTTAGTATTGGTCGGCAGTACAGTATAGCCGTGGGGATGAAATAAAGATCCACTAGGCGGACAGACAGAAAGAGAGGGAGACGCAGACCTGTAGAAGTAAAGGTAGGAAATTGGACTGCTGCCGAAATAAGCACAATATTGAATGTTGATGCTGTCGTCGTCATCCTTGTTTACAAAAAAATAATCCTACTTTAGCCAAGCTGCAGTCGTCATTAAAATGATACGAGCATCCCACAAGGCAGCGGGTTAAAGTGTTGGCCTAAGAACAATTGTTCAGCCTAACAAATAAAGAAGGTAGGGGTGTTTTGTGTTAGAAAAGGGGACGTAAAATGAAAAATGGAGCAATCGCTTTACTTGGCATTAAGTGAAACATAAATGATACCGTAAAAAAAGATGCAAAACGTGAAAGGCCTGACAGTGCAAAGCACAGAGATAAGCATTGAGAAGTAAATAAAAGAAGGCAAACAGAAGAGAAGTAGAAGGCAATAACAAATTAATACTAATGAGTGGTACTCATAAATATGGAAAAAGAATTTGATGTGAAACAAGGATGACATGGGCGGAAAGTGATATAAAAGGCATAAGAAGTGAGAAATTACAAATATTCCTTACCTAAGCAATGTGCGAGGCCATATGAAATGCGAGATTGGCGGTTGGATTTGTGGGAAAAACATAATCCATGCCGATGGAATAATTATCCACAAGAAAGAGACAAATGCTGGTTGAAAAAAGAAGCTAAACGTAATTGTCGTGAAAGAGACGAGCTGATTGTTAACCGAAATTAGCCCTTTCTCTAACACACAATAAGTCCGCAGCCAAATAGATAACTTAGCAGTGTTTTATGCTAGAAAAGGAGGAAAAAAGGAAATAAGAAGCAATCGCTGTACTTGACACTAAGTGAAATACAAATGACACCGTATAAGTAGAGAAAAAAGTGGTAATCACGTGAAAGGGATGGTAGTACAAAGCATGGAGATGAATACCAAAAAAGTAAATGAAAGAATGCATACAGCAAAAGATGGAAAGTGTCAACGATGAAATAATAAGCGTGGAAACAGGTTGCGACTTGAAACAAAGATGGTATGATAAGAAAATTGACACAAAAACCATAAAAGGCGATAAATTAGAAATATATCTTACCTAAGCACTATGCAAAGTGATATAAAAGGCGAGATTGGCAGTTGGAATCATTGGAAGATCATCATCCATGCCCATGGAATAATGGTCCATCAGAAACAGACAAGCAGTTTTTTAAAAAGGGTCCGAGACGTGATAGTGGTGAAGGAGAGCCGATTATTAAACAAAATTAGCTTTTTTAAACACATATTACGTCTGCACCCTAACAAAAAAGAACGTAGTAGTGTTTTATGTTGGAAAAGGAGAAATAAAAGGGAACAAGAAGTAATCGGTGTACTTGACATTAGGTGAAGCATAAGCGATACCGTAAAGAAGAGGTAATAACTTGAAATAGTTGATAGTACAGAACATGGAAATGAACATTGAATAGTAAATAAAGGATCGTAAACAGAAAGAAGTAGAAAACGGTAGACAAACTAATAGTAATGAGAGGTACTTACAAGCACGGAAAAAACTTTGATGTGAAACAAGGACGACATAAAAAGAAAATGATATAAAAGAGTAACAGGTGATAAATAACAAATGTTTCTCACCTAAGTAATGTGCGAAATCATACAAAACGTGACATTAGCGGTTGGAACTATTGGAAGAACACCTATGCTTATGGAGTAATGGTCCATCAGAGACAAACAGTAGCTCAGAAAGATCCGGGACATAATATCCTTGAAGAAGAGCCGATTTTTAAACAAAATCAGCCTTTTCTTCAACATACAAAGCGTCCGTAGCCAAAATACAGGCACGAATTAAATGAAGAACGAATGCAAAGCAAATGAAATTTGAAGCAGTGGCTTTACGATTGCTTAGTATAACAAGCAGGAGTAATTGAGATTTTTGTTAAGAAATAAGAAAAAGATTAAAAATGCGGTATTGGACGATACATAAAGCAAAAACAATGCTAAGACAAAGCAATTAAAACAGCCATTTATTAATAAAAGTTGTATGGGAAAAGATAAATAATCAAAGTAAATAAAACATATGATTGACACTAAGACAGAAGTGCAAGAAAAGTAAAATTCATTGTGAGAAATGAAGTATTGGACAGTGACTACTTGTGTGAAAGAGGAATAGTTTGAGAGAAGGAAGGGGTGAGCAAAATGAAATAGTGGTAAGAGAGCATTAATATATGTGGGTAGAAAGGGCAATAACAAACTGCATGGCCCCTATTGATGTCTATAATGCTGATAAAGTAAGCAAGGGAGCACTGGTATGTAAGGTGATGGAGTGATGGTATGCGGGGCTGTGCCGCTGACAGAGCTTCTCTTCGTGGTAAGGTGGTAAGTGGCTGATGTAAATGTGAAATAAAGCCAGATTGATACATTGGCTGGTGCAGAATGGCAATGATGATGGGGAGGAGGAGGGGGAAGAAGAATATGAATGAGAGTGATGATCTGATGGGTGAATGCGTTTGGCATGAGGATAATTAATATCGATCCAAATAATTGTGATGATAATAATAACAACAATAAGAAAACGAGGAGGATTAAGAAGGAGATGACAAAGTAAAATGCATGAGGTTGATGAGGTAATTAAATGTGCCTGTATGAGAATAACTCTTAGTAATAATAATAGCAGTAATAATAATAATAATGATAAAAACAGGTGGAGATTGAAGAGAAGTGTACTGGTGAGAAAGTGGATGATGAAGCAGAAATAGTAAGCTGTTATTGTGATAGGAGAATGAACATGCATGTACATGTGTAAGGGTATATGCATGTGGGTAAAGGACAGAAAAAGCATGAGAAGAGGTGAACAGAGAGAAGAAGTAATGTAGGCTACTCTGCGGACTTGAGTAGTGTCCCATGGGAGGCGGGATGACAGTTAGCCAGAGAGGTGGAGAAAGGTATAGTGGAGGGAATGATACAAGAAAGCGTAGGGAATGATGAATCGAGGAGGCGCAAATGCAGGTACAACCAAGTGTGGAGTTGGGGCGAGGTCTGTTGCGGGAGTGAGCGGTTCCACGCGCGGGCTCCAGTGGCGTCTGTGGTGATCGGATGGCACTCCCAGGCCACCCAAGGCCACATGGGACTGGGCCTGCGGCCTTGATCCCAGCTGATGGGGTTCTGGAAGGGCTGTAGGCCTTCCGATTTGTTAATGCGAGCAACTCGACTGGGGTTTGTGCGTACTGTAACTTTGCCCAGGTCATTATATTTGCTGGCTGGTCAAGGCTTGTCCCGTAACCTTGACCATAGCCAACAGCATGCTTCTATGGTCTCGGGATATTTTTCCTAAATAAAAATAGTATCATGATGGGCTTGATGCCCTTCATTATAAGGTGCACCATTCATCGAAAGCAATGTTTTTTTTAAAAGCGTTTTTTTTTTCAACGCAAAAGCTTCAGAAATTTAAAAGTTTTTAGGAGTCCGCTGATTTCGCATTAACGTCCTTGTCTTTTAATTCCGAAAATTGCATCCAATTGCATAAACCTATTTCATTTCTTGAAGTACCCTTCTAATTTGTCTCATAATTTGTTTTAGAAACATGCAAGAAATAATGACAGTCCAATTGAATTGTGAATTGAGCTAATCGGCATTACGTGTATATGCATATCTAGAGGACAGGTAGCATTTAACGAGTTCCTGTCCATCTTCTTCCTTCAAGATAACCAATCTTCACACCTAAATATAAAAGATGATGCAATAGATACTCGTAAACTTAATTTATCAATTTCTGACGCATGAAGCATTCATTAAAAATTGATCAATGACACATGTCACATATTCGTGACAGTTGGTCTGGAAGTCGCACACGTGTGGTACCCATACAGAATGTGCTAAACGTAGGCCTGCTGCTAATAGTTTGGCAAGCCCCAAACAATTGTGAAGCAAAAGCGCGACAAATTGCCCATTGCGGCCAATGCATGATGCGTGGGTATGGATGAATGTACACACATCCGCCGTCCGTTGAGAGTCCTTCGGTTAACATTGAGTACCCCATAGTGTGATTGCGATGCATGGCAGATGAGTAGATCTGTGTAAAAGGCTCGGCGTTGATTATTTGTGTCTTTTGGTTGTGTTTAAATGCAACACTTTAATTAGTGTTTTAACTCTTTCTTGACAAATTTTTTGAGTTCAATTTCCACAAAATAACCCGAAGCTCAGAATGGCTGTTTAGTGATACTATACCTGACTTGGAAGACGACCCTATTTCTTCCTTCTTTTGGTTTCTAGAACAAAAAAAAACAGGCATTTGTATGATTAAACACATAAATTGCGTATAGTTCTAGATTGATACGAGCCCAACGTATGTCTGCACCATTTGAGCCGTCGACTTCAATGCTTTTAAATGTATCCTTAGTCTACTAACTTTCAGGCCTTTTGTACCCGGGTAGGGAAGATGTCAAAAATCCTTCCTAATAACAGAAGTTCTACAATTTATTCATTTAATGTCATGTAATGGCCAGAATTGTTGTGGCTCCCTGCAAGGTAGGGGAATGACAGGAGCCAAATTTCGATGCACTTGTGGACAGCAATCAAACTAGAAGTGCACACTTTCTTTGCATGCTATCACATACACCAGTGGTATTTATCAATATATTGGCGTCTGATCATCCGAGGGCAATATTTACCACTAGGTTTAGGCTCTATTGAGGCATCATGCATCACGCGCCCACTGCATACACCCTACACACTGATGATACAATGGCAAGTCTCTCAATGGGCAAGTTCGGAATACACGCAACTGTATCGCAAATCGGAGCACAGATGATCGTAACGGAGATAAAGTATAACCCTTAATGCAAGGAGTTGGAAAGCATTTGCAGATCAAATTCGCAAACAGAAAGAAAGAATTTGGATTGGTGACCCCTAATATGTGCCAAAATTAAAAGGAAAGCATGGGTCTGGGCAGCTCTCATAAATAAAGATGGACGAAAAAAAGGTGAGAATCCGTAAGTTTAAGAGCAGTTTAAGCCTTCTTATGGAGAAAATACTTCGACAGCGGGAACTAGTATATTGTGTGAGGCTCCATGTTCCGACGATGGACGAGGAAGAGCATAACAAGGTATGCTTTGCGACATCACCAAGATGGCGCACTACTCACGAGGATTTTACCACTCGTCACTTTCTATACACTCCTTAATCAATTTACCTTCTCTTCCCATTCAGTCTTTTCCTGAGTCGCCTTACTTTAAATATAATTCTGGTAGTAATGCAACTTTGGCATTCATCTGGACCACATGGGCAACCCTATTGCGTATCCACCACTTCCTCCTAAACGGTAGTAAATCAACAAAAATTGCGTGTGTTGTAGAAAAACAATTGTTTGCATTATGCTTTTACTAGAATAGGCGCAATCTGTTTCCCAACAGACAAGCCACAATTTCTGATTGTCGACTAAACTAAAGCCTTGGAAATCGAACAATGTCAAGGTGCTCTCTCCTCTAATCACAGTGCACAGGCGGAATTGCATAGAATGGAGGCTGAACTGACCAGCAAGACACCTTGCAGCCAAAATTATCTTCAACCTTGCCATTTTGTACAGAAAATGTTGAAGAATCTGGCGTCCGTAAACTGCGTTTTGATGTTCATTTTGTTGTGGAAGAAAATAGGACACGGAAGCTGCCATCTATGCATCAGATTCAGTATTCTTCTCTTTTGCCTCTGCAGCCATAGCGTTGGAACCAGCAGACTAGTCTGGTAAAAACATTCAATTGTGTCTTCATTCGATCGAATTGCCAATCGTCCACAGGGGTCAATGACGTGAGCTCAATCACTAATGCTGTAAATACTGACCAAATTTTGTCAAAATATGTATTTAACCAATTGTATATTGTATGCCCATTCCGAAGTTTTTTAGAATTAAGTACGAGTGAGCAACAAGTGGGACTGGTGAGACACGGTTTTATGCAACGACTGCACTGCCTCCGACCCTTCGCTCTCAGCGCCTTAATGCCGACCAGCAATTCTGGGCATTGGCACCTGATCGTAACACTCGAGAAGGATTGGACATTTGGCAGATGTCTTGTCTTTTTTCTTCTCCGATACCAAGCCTACATTTCACGCAAATAATACCTTCTAGCAGGTCACGCATTCCACCATGGACCACTGACTTAGTACATTTTAGGATACAACTCGTTAGAAATGGCATTTTGCAATTTATGAAAGACTGCAAAATGGGTGCTGCATTAATTTGGTGAAGACAATGGATCTGTGTTCAACCCATGACAGTAAAGCCTAGTAGGAGGCGATGACGGTTTGTTTCCTTTTTACGTCTCCTTTGAGTTGGCAGTTAAACAGCAACCACTGATCAGCGCATTTGTAGAATAACATATAGGAGTAAGCAGCGACTGGAGTTAATGTCTAGGCGATTCATTCACTACTCACCGCATACTTCCATGCAAACACGTATCCTGAAGGTTGAGGAGATGGTGACATAAGAGGAGTACTTTGATGATGACAATTATGAGAATGCTTACCACATCTGACCTGTCTAGTGACTGTTTCATGGTTCTTTGGCACCATTGAGGAGAACTCATGCTGTCAAATATCGTTTAGCCCATATTACGGATTACTCTATCAATAAGGCGTCGGTAGGAATAATCATTGTTGAACGTTAAATGTTGCATAGGTCCTGAAGGGTCTTTGTTTGACTCTATGGACGGATGATAATGTAAAATAGAAAGCAATCAAGATCTACTTTGGTGCTATTTTAAACCATCTCATGCCACCTGTCAGGTTAGATTTTTCATGATCGCTGTTGGAGTAGAGTCTTAGGTTAAATTTCTGGTTGAATGGTACCATATCACGCAAGGCTCCACAAAAGTGACTAATTTGATAAATATCATCCAGTTGATAAATGAGCCTGCTTAGTAAGGATACAATTAGAGGCACCTAACCACCTGATTAGTGCAGTGGCTGCCTACAAAGCGATAGAATCACCGCAGACAAATTTTGACGCATTTGAAGAGAACAATTCAAAAAAAGATGTGCAACTCCTTTATGTGAGGTTTTGGGTATTAGTGGTAATTATCAGTAGATTGACGTTCAATTCTCGGAGACTGAATGTTGCACCTAAGTTTTCGACTTCACTCAAGCATTTTTAATCTCTCTTCATCTCATTTGTAACACCTTCATTGCTTTCCGAAAAAATGGATAATGCCAGCGTTTTCTTGAATAATGAATTGTTTGAGTGAACTTACATGGTGCAGACATCAACCAATATGGTTCTGTTACATTTCAAATTGAATTGGGGCGGAAAGACATCAGCATCTACTGGTGTATTCTTTGGAATAAGGACTGAACCTCTTCATTATCGCCTCACCTGCAGACATCGTTTGCAAATCGCATAAACCCATTATACTCGTCAAAATTTAACATTTTTTTTGCTTTTCAGTCATAACAGCAGAAATAAACACATTTTTTTAGGTTTTTCTAATTTTGATTGGGATAAATTTCTCCTCTCATTGTTTTGCGTGAAGAACACATTGAGATATTGAGCTTAGCTGTTACTTACGCCTTCCTAGTTTCTCCAAGTTAATTTCTTAGGCTTGTCATGATTCATCCGTTGGGTTCACGTTTTTGTGTCTTAGCCGTTGAGTAAGCAAGCTTTGCAAAAAAATGAAATCAGTTTGAGCACCGTAATGGAACTTGTAAGCGTTCCGGTAAGGAATCGCACTACAATATCATTAATATCCTCAAAGTTGTAATATTTTTAAAGCTCCTGGATTGCACAGTAGAGGCTAACCTTTAGGAATGTATTACACTCACTAGACGATGTATATTTTAGCAAATGGAACTAAACACCGCACGCGACGCAATTCTGTCAAAGAAAACATTCCTCACTCATTTTCAGCAAAGGAGACAAATTTGTGGCTTTCGGTCATTTCAATTTACCACTATCAATTAAATTATTCGTCATTGACGAAAAGTTATTTGAATCGAGTGGAAGGGAGACTCACTTCAAAGAACCATCCCTTTTGGATGCTGACTACGCAGCAGTAGATTCTTATAAAAGCCGACGTCAGTAGTAGGGAAGAAGGGAAGTGGACGTGTTGGGGATCGAGGGAGCAGGTGAGGAGTTCCAGCTGCAAGGTTAAAATTGATGCAACCATGAGGACGGATATTTGCGGTTGAAGATCAAGTCCACAACTTCGTTACCGATGCGCAGTCAACTGTAGTAGACAATGGGGAAAAACTCCTCCATGCATGTTAGAAGTATTTTCAGTGAGCCCACATCCTTTACTGTTTAACCCAGTGACATTTTGTGGACCAGTGGCCAAGCAGAGCGACGGGTAGTGGTGCTAGTAAAATGTTTGGCTGTTGACTCTAGTAGACAAGACTTCTCTCTGCTTATCCTCCTTGACGAAGGTAAGAGACCACAAACCGTAGTTATGAATCAAGGAAATAAATAGGCAGTTAATTGTGTTCTGCCTACTTTTTTTTACTATACTGTGATGCCAGAATTTCCTCCGCGTCCACCTCATTCCACGTTTCCTCCAAATCATTTGGCCTATTCTCAAGGGGAGAGGGGTGGGGGGTAAGCTAATTCTCCCCAAGGT
>LN902508.1:0-13233 GCA_000469725.3 Echinococcus multilocularis | reverse complement strand
ATGCATCCCATCTTTGCATATGTACACGCATATACGCGCAAAGCCAACGAGCCAATCGTTGTCATGGCCCGGACTGGTGGAACGCACCCATACGTGTCGACCATGTTGCCAAAGCCAGGGTAAGGTATCAAATTCTCCGAAACCCGCGATAATCCGGCAGTTGACACACCACTGCGACTGCATCACGAGCCAAAATCATGCATGACCTCTGACCGTGGAGCCGTGACACCAGGCCGGAGACGAAGTCCCCAAAACCCACAATTATCTAGTANGTTGCCGAGCCACTGCGAATAAAATGGGTGTGGCAATCATGCCACGACATNTGTGTGCCTGCAAAGCACACCCGCCATTGCAATATCNAGGGTCTCGACGACCAACACCCCACANGAATCGGCCTTAAGGGCAAGTGTCTCTAAAGGGACGACAGAAAACAGTGGGAGTCCACANCTCCACAACCAGCTGCATAAAGGAACCACTGTGGNNTNACNNCNACNANANCNANNACAACANACANACAACANNNACAACAACAACGCAGAACAGTGCTAGACAAAGCGCGGTGCATTAGCAACAAGCACCAGTGTGGTGCAAAATACGCCATTCATGCATAAAGAAAGGTGTGGTGATGAATGGAGTTTCTTATCAAAGATTACCCAAAACCCGAACCCGCGGATTCGACAAAGTAGATTTTACTGACGANGTACTTACAAACGAACCTGCCACTTACTGTACATCAAAAGAACATTGAGGCATCTACAAAACAGTTGAACCAATACTCCAGTAGANGGCAGCAAAANAATGTAGTCAATTGAAAGAACAGCANGGCTAAACTTCTCAAATCNCAAATAACTGTAACGCATAGAATGGAGTTGTAGCGATAAATTNCCCCACCTTGACACAAAAATGANGGCATGTAAACACTGCGCAACTTAAAAGAGCAAGTACGTGCAGAAATCTACTGCACTACAAGCCACCACCAGTGAGAAGTGNCCGATGCCTCATCAATCACTCAAAATGACAGCAAAGTCTATCCCTCACGAGGAGTTCCACTACTACTTCCTAGTGGATGCAGAACGCNATTGTCTAATGACAAAGGGATCATTGAGCTGCGGAGGAAAAGGACTGCATAAAACCGTGAGTGCTTTGAATACGAAAATCGTACAACCAGTTTAACAGTGGTTATCGGCACTCTACTGCCCCGCTTACTTACCATGGTTTGAGGTTCAAACCAACACGCTGCTCCCGAATTGGGCACTAGCTTTCTGGTGGTTTAGCTAANGGCANGGCATTTNTCACNCCCAACNTCGAAGGNCTGCATGCATTCAAAACGGAAACAAGTGCGTCTGTAGTGAAGGTTTACACGGTTAAGCACAATGTTGAGGTAGCGTTATCAAGNGCGGAGTCAATTTCCTGCAATTNGAAGACCACATTCCTTTATGGAAAATTCAACACCACCACAAACAGAAAGGTGTGTTTACGAAAATGCCCTCAAACGGCTATTTTAACAAGGCTTTATAGTGCAGCATTTCCAATTCAACAAGCATTGCGAAGTCAATAAACACTAATCCCGCTTTGAATGCCTTACCTAATGAGGGCCGTGGAAAAGCAGGAAAGACGGCAGTGGGAAAGGCCTTCAAGTACGAAATGCTGAAGGCGAGATTCATGAGATGCAGAATAACCTCCTGTAAAGAATTAAAGCCCAGCCAAGCCNAGTTCTCTAATGATGCAGCGGGTGTCACGTTAAAGACACCCGAAGAACAGCAACAAAAAGGCCAAGCTTCCGAATCAGGTTAGCGAAACAACATCCAATCAAAGAGCTGGGAGGCCGAAGATTCCATTATTGCACNGGTTGCACCCAACTCTTCAAGTTAACTGACTTCGAGACGATCTACTTGCACATATTTGACGAGCCAGTGGTAATGAATTCAAATAGAAGAATGACTGAGCGAACAGGATATGAGTTCTGGTGCATCACAACCAAAGGGGTCGAAAGGCAACATCACGCGGACAATTTCTTTGCATTGCAGAGGTAGAGGCTGCAAACAAGCNAAAGCAGAGAGAAGTACTTTGAGAAGCNAGGAAGCTGCCACTCTGGAGGTGTTCNAAAGTGAACTCAGCTGTGACGGCATTGAGGTTGGAGGTCTCCAAGTCAGCGTAAAAAGGGGCCAATCCTACAGCATATTGATGAAGGAGNTGTCTTCTCCAGACACAAGCCTCTCCGATAAACACATTCAGTAAAAGCATGAGATTTGCGTNCCTCCCATTCNGTNTCATNGTTTANTCTGTGCCAGCAATGATGGCATTCTTGANTAAGCGCATAACCTCCAGCGAAAATATCGTGCAGTGTGGACTGCTTACTACAACCCTTAAATCAACTTCTAATGTGTTTCAGACATTCTTACCAACTTCAGCAGGTCAGGGTGGTGGGGCACAATAAGCCATATCCACGCTTTTCACCGTGAATAACAACCTCACNTTCAACATCGCCGACGNGCAATAAGAATAATAATGAAACTACACTCACCGCGTCGNAAGCATCAGACCGACAGCCAGTGAGGAAGCAGACGGCAGGCTCGGCACCCCGAGTGAGTCAGGTACTCCCTACGTCAACGAAGATGAGGCTACACCCAAAATGTCGCTCTACTAAAGGGAAAAAGATAAACGAAAAATTCTAAGCAGCAGCTACTCTGGAGAATAGGCAAAGTGAAACAAGCGACGCATTCATTGCTGGGGCTTCGTTCTTTCCTGCCCTGCCACAACCGCACTTCCCCACCCATCCACCTCAATCCGACCTAATTTCCTGCTTTCCACCACTCNAAGGACCCAACCTCCTTACTCGCATCAGTCGCGAATGCTCTTTCCATNTTCTACNCATTTCAGAANCCTAATTCTCCAATCTACTCNCACTTCCTCNCCACCATTNCCGCAAACCAGTCCTCCACACATCTACCGTAGTTACACCAAATTTTCCAGTNCGCTATCACTGCTGGATATAGTTTCGCAAATATCCACAAACTCTCCTCCTCAAGTATCTAATCCCTNACCACNTGCAAAACCTGATTCTCCACCCAACTGTTCCTTTGCAATATCTACTTTCCACCAAGCCTGAACCGCACCCTNCTACATACCTACCCAAATTCGCTGCGGTTACCTACTTCGCATCACTTCAGAACCCCCCTTCCTATCTGACTCAGTTCCTCTCCAAATATCTAGAGCCCATCACTCCAGAACCTAGTTCTCCATGCATCCACTCTAACTCATTCTGGTCACTCATTGTTCACCACTTACAAACCCAATTCGCAACGTACCAGCNCTCAGNTTCCACTTTAATTGCTAGTTCNCCATCAATCCGGGGACCTTAGCCAACCATGCTCACCTTAACTTCTCCCTGAATAAGACGTTCCTCTAACCTTTTTGCCTACTTACCCCAATTCCATCCTTCCAAACACTACACCACCTACCTCTACCTCTCCGCCTCAGCCCTTCTTTGCTTCTTACTCTACGCCTTCGAACCTGTTTATTCGTCTATCTACCCAAGTACCCTCCAAATATCTACTTCAGATCACTCCAGAATCAAAACCTCTCCCAATCTACCTCCCTTCTTTCCTTTATAGCTCGACTGCAATTTTCATCTCTGCCTCAATTACTCCTGGTTATCTAGTTCCCATTACCCTAGAACCCATTTCTCTGACTGCCTCATTCCCTCTCCACGTGTCCAGTTACTGTGGACACCCCCNTAATTCCCCAATCATCTTCCCCATTTTCTTCCAGTTTTCCTATTCCCATCAACCAAAAGCTCAATTATCCAACTGTGTGCCTCAGTTTCAAACCACGCTCCCAACTTTCATCGTCCTAGATCCCAATTCTCCACAAAACAGCCTCTATTTCTCTCCTATTACCGAGTTCCAGCCTCAAATATCGCAGTTTTCTACACGTCTGTTGCAGCTCCTCNAACAGCTATCAATTTTCCACCACTACACGCATCAGGCGTCCAGAACGTTAGTTCACTGGCTCTTTTCCTCTCCAGCGCTCATTTTCATCTAAGCCTGTCGTCAGGCCCCCTCACTCCACCATCCAGCATTTGCCTGCTCACACGTGTCGGACAGGTGGAAGACGGAGGTAGGAAAGAGACGGGAGACGAATAAATGCCTAGAGGCAAATAGACGCACAGATCTAAATGAATATTTGGGGAAATAAGTAAGCAAGAAGAAGGGGTGGATGACTTAACACATAGACAGAACAACGGAAAAGTAACACCTACCATTTGCTTGATTGCAAAGCTCTGCAGGAGACGTCACCAAAGTAAGCTATTCCTACTAACTGTGAGATTTGCAGATGACTGGTTGCGANGGCGGGAACAGACCTGCATCTCGTCCCGAGGTAGACTCCAGAAGACTCTCCTCACTTTTTGTAGCCACCCCCACCTGACATGGAGAATGAAGGAATGACTAGTGCACCACAAATGCATGGTAAGTATCGGTTTGGACGTCACAAGGATCCACAATACGATCGGTTGATATGGGAACCAGGGGGTTGGGGCGTGGGTTAGGGAAGGGGAAACAAACTGAACATCTGTGCATAAACCTGAAGCGGAAGCTTGTCGGCGGCACTGCCACTAATTGAAGGGATGGATTAAAAAAAGACCGCCTACAGCCAAAAGGGGCCTGAGCACGCCATTTCGATGGCATCTCTACAATCACCATAATTCCGCCTCAAGAACAGCAGACCAGCTTTCACATGCTGTAAATATATGGAGCATTTATCAACTCCTCCGTCAGTTTTCAGAATTCATTTCANAGAATGAATCGCAGAAGGCCTTTCAATGGATAGTAATGGCACCACTTCCATTAAAGTCCCTACAATCCCTCGCCACTAGTGCTTCAACTGTAACCTTCAAGCACGAAATACTGAAGACAGGCTTCATGAAGTGACGCGAAATAACCTGTTGTAGGGAATCAAANGCTCATCCAAACCGATCCTNCTTATTACGCAACGGACGACATGTAAGGAAAATTCGAAGCACAGCAACTAGANAGGCCGAGGTTCCGAATTAGGCTAGCGAAATAGCATTCAGTCAAACAGTTGTGAAGACGAAGATTCCAATATTGAGGGTCGGACTGAACACTTCCCATTAAGTGAAGTCAAGACCATCTTTTTGTCTATCCACATCGTTGCATGAAGCAGAGGCACTGCCAGAGTCAGGAGCCGGGACGAAAGGAAACTCGTTAAGCATCGATGTCGTCGTTTGTCTCTTGATTTTACCAACTGACTGTCAGTCGCACAAATCCGATCCTGATTGCATGTCATTACGACCCCCCGACCATGGGTGGAAAAGGGGGCTGTGAGAGCCCTAACGCCACTGGACTANTAGTGAACATTCACTCATGGAATGCATCAGATTGGACAATCAAGAGCTGTGGGTTGAAGTCGAACTGTGTTGCCAGGGCAGTGAGTTAACCAAATTCTTGCTTAACCTGGTCAAGTCGACTACTTCACGCCCAATGCCACGTCCGGCGGCAGCGACTTCTGCATCGCCTTCATCTCTACCAGTGAGAATGGTTGTGTGCACCACTGCCGCATTGCAAGTCACCGCCTCCTGTAAATTAATGAACCTGTTCCACCTATAGCCAATGGAGAGGCCTCACATCTTTGGCTAATTGGCTGTGTGCTTCGATCCACCCACCATTGCTAACTCCCAAACAGCACCTTTGCCTGACCTCATGTCACGCATCGCCTTCTTCATTCGAGCTAGTGTTCAGTGGAGGAGATACCAGNTTGGGGCCCTTCAGCAGAGCTTCTCNTCTCCATTTATTCGCGCGCNTTTAACTACTNCGGTCAGGGAAATNCAATTCACCAGCACTNAAAAACAGGGCAGNTTGAGAGGAGNAATAGACTGCNTATGGTCAGTACAGTAANTTTTACCNAAGNTAAATGCAAGCTACGATCAAGTACAATCGGNATNTACATCGTTTCGCACCATCTTCCGCAATTCCTNGTAAATACTGAAAACCGTTAAGGAGCCTTTACTACTGCCCATTAGATGTCGTGAATCACGGCGGGACACATCCTAACTGGTTTAAGCTCACGATAAAGACAGAACAATGAAGTAAGCGTCGCAACAATCCCCATGGATGACCGGATTTGCTATATTTGCTGACTTTGACTTAGAAATTACACACAGACAAACACAGATAAAACTTGCAGTCAGATGGCCAAGGAGCTTGAGTTCAACGTCTGCCAATTGTTTGCGAAATGCACAAGCCCGAATCACAGCCATCAGACTTAAACGACATTTCGTAACATGCGGCTTCGGAATAGGAAAGTGGTAAGTGCCGCACACNTCAAGGACACTCGATCCACTCAACAAGTTACGACANGGTGCGGATTTCTTTAATCANACTAATNAAGTTGGACAACTACACTCATTGCTACATTCTCGCTATTGCGAGAAACTGCAGTTCTTGTGCATGGTAGAGACCCGGAAGAATAATCTTGACCACAACACTGACACGTGGGAATTCGCCTTCGCAACATACTTGAACAATCTAGAATGCGCTACAACTAATTGTGAAGACAACGTTGACTGAATGCGACAGTTTTATTATCAATGGTATTAATAATACCAACATTAGGGAATAAGATCGCGTTCATGTTCATCGCGCTCTTTGGAAATTGAAGTTAATGTTGGCTTGAGAGGTGTCGGATAACAATAATGTACTCGCTGCACAGAAGGTCGCTTCTCATCTCTGCAGACGTCACTGGCTAATCAATGGGGTCGACAACACCTGTCCCCGGCTCCACGAAGCACGTCTCCGCGTTCAGTGCAATTGCACTCACACCTCTTAGACTGATGAAAGCAAATTGCTTCGACAAAGTTACCAGTTCAATTTACTTACTCTGCCAGAAATTGCCTAGGGAAAAAGTACCTGTCTTATTGTAACAATCCTTGCGTATGACTCATTCACAGGAGAGCAGTACCTGACGTTGAGGCAATCCAACAGGAACTTCCTTCAAGCAAACTGATGTCGCTCTATTTGGACCAAATCGTTCCTAGTAAAATTACAACAGCAAAGGTTATAATTTTCAAAGCTAGTAAGGCGGAAATCGCTTGAACTCTAGGGGTTTCCAAAATCATCCGCACCCCTGACATCTTCCATAGTGATATTTCCCTAACATCAGTCTACAAAGGGACGCATATTGGGATGCTTGCTCGTACACTTTGCGGCAGCTCGACATTAGGAGTCAAGACCGACATCAAACTGCTGCACGGCATCAGTCATTAAGGCGATGTCGAAATGGAAATAAATGAGATTCTAACGTCCAGATCCCAGCTCCAATGACACCTGATGTATGAGTTTTGTCTTGTCACTAGTCTCATCGTTCTGTGCAACGAGGTAAGGTGACCATAGGAATCCTTAACAAGATCCCAAGATATTAACAGGGATTGTGAATTACTCAGACTGATGCAGAGAAGCACTAAAAGGATTACAAATATAAAGGTGGGCTTAGGAACCAGGCCGGATTGCAAGCTTGTATGAAACGAAGCGCTCTCGAAGCAACAAACCGCCCACAGATAAATTTGCACCAATTTGCACAAAAAGCACACCACACGCCATGTCGCCTTGATAAGACATTCATGGTAGCATTTTCACCTTACAACCACAAGTCGTTGCTGCATAACATCGGAGCACACTCGCAAAAGGACGAAGGCTGAATAACGATGGGAGAGCTGGGAAGTAAACAGTAAAACTCCAGAGTGGTTGTATTCAGCAGCCTTCGCCATTTCATCCATACTCCGAGTTCAACATCAGACAATTCTACATCAAACAGGCCAATGCATGACAAAAGTCCCGATTTATATTTTAGATACGTAGTACATTGCAATAGAAATATAGAGATGGCATGATGTTGTCTACCTTGGGATCACTGTGTTCCAGTTTGCGAGGAAAATACAACGTTGCAATTTGACAAAGTCGGCAGGCTCGATACCCCGGGAGTCAGCAGTCTTCTTGAGAAAGAGATCGTGGAAGTGCTGTATGGCGGCGTCGGGAGTGACGAAGCACTCTGCCCTAGAGCAGCCAACATCTGTGCCTGTACGGCTCCAGGAACACAAAACTCAGTGTTGACGCAGCTTCTTGTCGGAGTGCACCGCCTGCAATCTAACGGTCATAACAACAAGCATCACCATGCGCATGCAGGATTAGGCGGGTCTTCCTTCCTGTCTCGATGCTGGGGTCCTTCGGATTCCCATTTTGAAAATAACTGAGACGAGCGAAGACCCTTCGTTAGTTAATTGCACTCATTCGTTTAGTATGGCTGAATAAACTGAATAACCAAATGCACGAATACTACAAACCTGAGAAATAAGGCGGACGCCAACTTCTGGGAGGGAAAAGGGAAGTAAGGAAATCGGACCTATAATACGAGTGTTAGACGAGCACGAGGTCAGCCATGCCAAGGACGACGGCGAGTGGACGACCGTAGACGGTGCAGACGACGGTGGCACGGTCCTCGGGGTAGGATCCACTGCGGCATCGCCCTTCACACGCAACCGCTGCAATCCATCGCTACCGCCTTTCGTCACCGCCTCCAACTCAATTCTCCGCTTCCGCCCTGCCGACTGTACCTGCTGAGCTGCCAAAACGAAGTAAGCCAGTGAGAACGGAAGATTGTCAAGACTAGTGACACTACCGAATGGCAGGCATGTCTTTCGGAGTTAGTTGGTGGTCCTTACTGCCCAAGCGAAAATCTAGGGGGGTTAGATCAAGAAGGAAACCACAAAAGACTCGCTCTGCCTAAATTAATAATCCAATACAGGTCTGAGAGAGGAATACAATGAGGGGAACGCAATCAATTTCTCTCACCATGCTTATAATGTGGGGAACAGTAAGGAGTGCAATACCTTCGAGATCCTTCCTCGACAATGCCAGGCTAGTCCGTGAGAAATCCAAAAAGCCACAGTTAGATTGTTTTGCTTTAACACATACACTGCTTCAAATATTGTTGAAGGACCAATTTCGCCTTTGATAATCTACCAACATGTCTGGGATGCTCAAGTACAACCCACGGGGTGACGAGTGGGTCGGCTATATTGGCAGCTAAGAGGCAAGTCGTTTCCTTAACTAGCATAACCAACTTATTTTGTCGCAAGATTTCACATCGAGTTAGTCGCAATGATGGGCGGACATAGACGACCTACAGAGAGCAGGCAGTGAAAACCATCAAGCATGCACAAACAAAACGACACCTACGCATTAGGGCCCAATAAATAAGAAAGAAATTGCCAAACAAGTCAGTCATTTCAAAATCATTACGAGCCCTTTGCAACGGTGTTTGTGGATAATTGTCTAAGGGTAGAAACTGAACACAAGTTTGTCAGCAAGGAAACAGATTACGCACAGAAGTCAACCCGCACTCACACGCGCTACGTGTGAGGGTGAAGGGCGAAATGATGCCGCATCAAAGCTTTGTCTTTAATGGAACACGAAGCCGATGTCATTCTCTTCTCAATTTCGGGCTTAAAAAGTATACCATATCCACGCCACTTCTTCAAAAGTTCATTCATATTAGCGGTAACCACATGGCGCTCAAGCGAAGCTAATTCCTTTGCTGAAACAACGATTCATGGTTGGGTTTAGGTTCCAATGAGAAGTTTAGCACGTGAACAGAGAAAACTGTCAATAGTTTGCAAATGTGCATCATTTCAGATAACTTCAGTCTGACAATTGGCTCAAAGGGAGAGATCTGAGACAATGGGAAGGAAGCATTAGAGATGGGCGCTGAATCAGCATCATGCGCATCAACAACAGTATGACTGTAGTGACACTTCGCAAACGTTGCATTATTATTCAGGAAAAGTCAAGGTGACCAATGAAGGGAATAGAATAAAAAGGACGAATGTTTCAAGCGACATTGTCTCGAGGTCCCCCTCCACTCGTAAGCAGACCTTTGACCAAATTATTATACGCTTTCAGTGTGTTTTATGAAAATAGAGTATTGCCACCAAGTTCACACATATTTACAAAAGCCGTCTCGTGTGAGGAAAATAAGGCGACGAAACAGGGCCCTACAGGTTCTTCGCCATCCTCAAAGGAAAAAATAACCACCACAAACCAGATAACTTATTGTTTCCTGATGCCACAAACACCTGCACACAGACCCGACAGACTTACCTGCCGATCAAGAAACAACAAGAGCAAATATCTCCAATATGAAGAACATTCTCCATCCATTTTCATTCAAGTTTAACCAAGCTATATTCGGTATGACTTGGTGCAGTCGACTGGTGTAAAGTGTTAGACAACACTGCACGTATTGATAATGACACGTAGATAAGAGAATTGGGTATTCTGAAATAATGGCGGCACTGCAGGAATAAACCGATGTCGAATGCTCACCGGACATGGGGCATGGACTCAGAAGTGCTAAACGACTGAAAGGAGACAGGACGTCATGGCACTCTTTGGCGGCACGGAGGGAACTGTGAGCAACAGAGATGCCATAGGCTGCAATAGCGGAGAAGAGACGGTACCCAGTGGTCAATGAGACGGGAATAGCGTCTGCAACGGGTACGACTTGTCCGTATGTGCGTTTGAAATGATAGACAAGGACGATTACCTTACAAAAAAGGATACCAAATATGAAGGCTGATAATGAAATTATTATTATTTAATTAAACCTTTTGTAGCCGAATCATACTATCCAAAGAGCATAGTAGGTGCCCGAACTGATAAATGCATATTCAGGATCGCAGAAGTAGATAAAGGAAATAAAACGGAGAACTATACTTACTACATCAATGGCAATCAGCTTCTTTCCATCCAGTCAGTAGTGATTGTAGTCCCTTAATCCCCGTATTAAACCGAATATGCATAATTCTCACCAATGCTCGATTTGCCAGAGTGGTGAAGGTATTGCGAAATGGTAAATGCAGTTAACTCCCAGAACGCATTCTTCGTTGGCGAAAGGTCGAGAGGGCGAAAGTATCACGGAACAAATTTTCCAGAGTATTTGTGGGAGCACTTTCCCTTGCGGAACATGTGACTTCAGCAACTGGTGTTAAGTCGTAAGTTTGTCTCACGTTTTAATGCAATACCTTTACACAACTTAACCTTGTCTCTATGCAAGCCATTTTGTTCTAAAACTACACTGGTTGTTGAAAGGTTGCTTAGTGTCCCTGGAACCTAACAGATTCCTCTTTCATTCTCAAGAGTGCATTTTTCTCACCTTTACTTGCACAGTAGGCCTTCAACTAATCCCATAATCTTGAAGCCATACTCCGTTTGCAAAATCTAAATCATTGGCAGACGTGGGAGAGTCATTTAAAGATGCTTTGGGTGTAAGCTTTTTCTGCTATCCCATGCTATTGGTGTGGACGCCCTCTGTTGGCTCTCGGAAGTAGGCAAGAATGCGTATGAGATGCTGTTAGTGGGGTAGTGCTCGTGTTGGGTCCTTCTGCAGTCAGAGCAACGAATAGTGGCGCCTTGGAGGGCAGATGGGCGTGGGAATGTGGACAGATGCGTTGGTCGGTCTACTTCATTTCAACTCTCACTTGGTGTCTTCGGGACGCGTGGTCCCCCTCGATACCGTTGCAGACGCTATTCCCGTCTCATTGACCACTGGGTACCGTCTCTTCTCCGCTATTGCAGCCTATGGCATCTCTGTTGCTCACAGTTCCCTCCGTGCCGCCAAAGAGTGCCATGACGTCCTGTCTTCTTTCAGTCGTTTAGCACTTCTGAGTCCATGCCCCATGTCCGGTGAGCATTCGACATCGGTTTATTCCTGCAGTGCCGCCATTATTTCAGAATACCCAATTCTCTTATCTACGTGTCATTATCAATACGTGCAGTGTTGTCTAACACTTTACACCAGTCGACTGCACCAAGCTTCACAGCTTCACATGAGCACTGATTTCATTATAATAATAATTTAAAATTAATAGAAATCCCACTTTTGTAGCATATAAATGGTTCTAGTTTGATCACATTTATGCAATGCTGGAAGAGTCCGAGTTGTAGCCTAGAGATGGAAAGTAATATGGACGAAATAAGTGCATCCTATAAAAAACACGCGTAATTTATTAATTTTACAATATTTGCTGCAATTTTTCAATGGCAGTAAATTTGTAGGCCTAAATGCCATTACAACGGTTCTCCAATCTTCGGTCACTGCTTTCAAATGCACGAGAACCAAAATAAAAAGTGGTAATAAATCCAAAACCATAAATAGAAGAGGCCTTTTAAAAATCCAATTTGGAGGTACATGTGAGTGGGCATGCGCAAAGGCGGCGAAGTAGGTAGACATTTCTAGATCAGCTATCATTTAGATTTTATTTAATCTGAACATCGCTGCCTCCTATGCTAACAGGCATCTCTGGCATATTTGTCTGTGTTGCGGTGCCTACGATTAGCCCTTGCGCTTTAATAATACATCATTTACCCCAATTTTGTGCCGAAGTTATTCGCAGATGACACAGAGAACCAATGCTAGCGAGGTCAAGGATTGATCACTGAAGGAAACAATACCAAGATTAACACTTGCTTAATTCCGCACTTAACTGACTCTTTCCCGACATTGGCATTTTATGCCCCTTCCTCATGGCATGATCTTATAAATCTCATTAATCTCGAGCATGTGAGTATGCCTGGATGCTGTCAAGTCGTCAGCCTGAATGAATATGGATATTGCTGACTTGTATTGGCAAACGGGACGTACTGCGTCAGTGCCCGTGACAACTGAACAACTACCAAATATGTAGGGGTCCAATTCCACGTCTTTATAACGGAATAGGGACAACATTATTGGGGCAATTCGGAACTCTGAGGAATCAGACAGGAGTATAGCTGTGCCATTCTTATTCTTTCTGCACTACTTGCAATAAAATGCAATTCGGAGTCCGCTTCCAGCAGCTTGCCGCATATAGTTGTATGGAGTTTGTTACTCATCATCAGAAATGAGTGACGTTGCATCCCTGCTTTCAGTCACCCCCATCCCCGTAGAAGTCGGGCCGAATGAGATCAAAGTTGATCGAGGGCAGAGCTCTCACTTGATTAATTTCTTCCCACATTTGTCTACTTACAGAGAGACTCGCCACCAAGTAGATCTACAATACCACTAAAACTAGCGTCCTTTGGACCGATCAGCTTGAAGCACTTTCCTCGTTTACATCGTCCATTGGGGCAGGGTGTGACATCGTCCAGGAATAGGATGGCGAGGCCCTTGGGGTTGGGACTG